>JAOQMQ010000196.1:40211119-40225730 GCA_027563845.1 Erythroxylum subrotundum
GTGAAAATTGAGCATATTCACCAGAAGAGAAACTAATGCGCGGCCCACTTGGCAATCATTGCAGTCAAGAGCAGTATAGGACTACATATTCTTCGAGAGCCTCCTCTGCTAGTCTAGGATCTTATCCACAGGGACAAGCAAGGGGTCGAATACTGCAGAGCGATGCGTGTATTAGCTTAATTGTATTTAGCTTTTCCTTTATATTAAAAAAAAGTTATTATCAATTCATATGATCTAACAATACTAGGTGCCTTAGATCGGAAATTACCCGAATGTAACTATTCTCGATTCACGTGATCTAACGTTGGTACTTACCTTAGGTTTCTGCTATTTCCGTGCCCTCGGACTAAGGGACACCTATAAATATTCTAATAAAAAAGCTAGTATTTACTATAACTTGTTATTCTTATAAACTGCTATTTGACCTTTCTCATTGTATAATCACACGCAAGAGGAATCTTACGTATAACATGCCAGGTGGAAGGTAACATAAGCAACCTAACCACACGCGCCAAGCCTTCGCGCGTTCAGTTACCGTTTTGGTCCTTAAAAAGAAAGAGACCGGACCAGACCAGACCCCCAGAGAGACACCCCTCTCTTTCTCTCTCTACCTTTCTCACTCTAAATCAGAAAAAAAGGTTTTAGAAATAATTAATTAACAATAATAATATTATTATACATTTTCTCTCATATAAAAGGCACGGCTTGGAGCGAGGAAAGAAAGAAGAAAGAAAGAAACGACTTTGTTCTTTGGCTCCACAGTGCCATTAACTCTCTCTGTCTCCTCTCTTTCAGAAATCTTCACAAAAAATCAAGTCTTTTTGGACATTAAAGCTCGTTCTTTTACACAGGTACGTTATCACCTCTGCTTCTTCTTCTCCGTCTTCTTTAACTTCGTGAAGATTGTGTTATGTATGTATATATGTGTGTGTGGTCGTTGTGTGTGTGTGTGTCACGTTTTTGCTTGTTGTTTAGTTCATACCGAGTGAATCGGTGCGTAAACACGGACACCCATTTCCTCAAGTTAGCTCTTTTTTCACTTGGGTTCAGTTTTTACGGCTTTCTCTTTCGTTTCTAAGAGTGGAGGAGGAGGGTGAGTTTTGTGTAGTAAAAATTTGAGCTTCTTGGTTTTCTTTTGCTTCTTTGTTTGTTTGTTTCAATCAGCTCACACTTTCTGTGTTCTGCCTTTGTCTTTGCTTGTTTGTTCTATATTAGCAATTTAATGCTGGTTTTCTCCTGTGGGTTATCGGTTTCTTCCCAGTGTATAAAACAGCTGAATTCTTTGGGATCGTTTCGTAATTCTAATCATAGCTTCGTGGTTCTCTTTTTCCCTTCTAATGAATTCTTGGATTATGTGAGGCGATGCCAAAGCTTTGGAATGTTGGTGGTTATGTTTGATATGTTTGAAGTTGGTTCTTTCTGGAGATCAATGTGGCTAAAGGGTCACTGTGTTTCTGTGGAAAGCTCAAGCTTTTGTTTTTGTTCTTAGAATGGTGTATAGTTAGTTGCCTTGTTGCTTCTTTGGGTTTGAAAATGGATCTGGGAATGTTGGTTTCTTGGTTATTTGATCTTTGATAGCTACCTGCAACTCTCCTTCTTTGTGTTTTTGTGGGGTTGGTGATATTCTACAATTTGTTTTTCTTCATATATTTTATTTGCGTTTATGTCTCTGATTATTCCAGATTTTTTCAGGACATGCAATAACTGAGAAGGAGTTATTGATCAATAATTATCTTTTCATTAAGTTTAAAATTTTACATTATTTATAAAATAAGAAATTTTTTATTTTTTATTTTTTTCATTTTTCACCTTAGTTTATCTGGACTTTTGAGCACTTAATTATAGCATATATAAAGTATTTCGATATCCTGTGGAGGTTTTGATGTGGGATAGGATAAAGTTGGAATTTTTTTAATAAAATAATTATTTAAAATGAATATTTTCAAATTATCAAAATTTAAGTTAACAAAACATAGTTTATTGTTTTAAAATAAAATTTGGACGTAAAAAAGTTAATTCACAAAAACCTACTTATCATACTAGGAGTGACTCACTATAGATGCAAATACTTGAAGAATTCTTTCTCTCTTCTTTCCAAAATGTTGGTGTAGTTTTTGCTTATTCTCTTTGGGAAATGGGGAAGAGAACAGAGAGATTTTGTTATTTGCTGAACAACCATGTTTGGTTTGTGTATTTTCCTTGACAGATGGATCTTGTGGATATAAATCATAGTGAAAGCTTCACTGATGATGACTCTGGTGATCAACCATCGTCCGAAGGAGCTCCTGGTGTATCTGATGCTTCTCATGATCCTGAGCTGCTTCCTCGGATTGGAGAGCAGTATCAGGTTGAAATTCCTCCGCTGCTGACAAAATCTGCATACATACTACTGACAGAGAATCCAAATGATGGAATGTTTTCTAATACTAAGTGTGAATTTTTAGTTGGATTACCTATATCATTAATGTGGATTAGCTATGAAGTTGACATTGTCAAAGATGGACCAAAATTTCCTGTTCTTTTGACCAATGTGTCCGTTCAAAACAAGTTCATACAACCCGAAAGCAGCAGAGAGACAAAGACTCTTGCTGATGGTGCACTAAGACCTAAGGGTGAGCTGATAGATGAGGCACTAGATGTTGTAGTGAAAGTAGACCCTTCTAGAGTCCTGCATTTACAACAAGGATTCAAAGCTGAAATGCTTCAGGAGTGCGAAGGCAAAAGTTTCTACATGGTTCCTGGTTCCTTTGGTGACACATGGACCGATACGGAGGAGGCTGGTTTTCTCCTTGGATTGTACATTTTTGGGAAGAATCTTGTTCAAGTGAAAAATTTTCTTGAGACAAAATCTATGGGTGACTTACTTTCATTTTATTATGGGAAGTTTTATAGGTCGGACAGATATAATAGATGGTCTGAGTGCCGAAAAATGAGAAACAGAAGATCTATATACGGACAACGAATATTTACAGGGTTGAGACAACAGGAACTCTTATCCCGTTTGCTTCAGAATTTGTCAGAGGAATACAAAAAGACTTTGCTGGAGGTATTCTCTGGTACTTTACTGAATGTTGCTCATTTTCTTATTTGTAACATATGTAAAGTGATGGGGAAATGGTTACATTTGGAGAACACTTTGCATGCATAAGGTCGAAAGGCATAGACCAATAAATCACAAACTCACAAATCAGAAGCTTACGACAGATCACCTAACTAGTAAATTGCTTTATAGCAAATGTGTCTTGCCAATTGTCTTCAAACTTTTTCTTGAACACTTGCCAAAAGTTTCTTTAGTTTCTTTTAAACCTCAAATGGTTGTTCTATTCGACTCTCCCCAAGAAGTTATACCTCAGGCCTTGACTAAGTTATGTTGACATCTTATTTACTGTTAATTTTATTTTCTTGTTTAGCTTGCTCATTCATTTGGAGAAGGAAGAGTGCAACTTGAAGAATATGTGTTTGCTGTGAAAGCTAAAGTTGGTCTGCGTGCCCTTATAGAGGCAGTGGCAATTGGTAAAGGGAAGAAGGACCTTACTAGCATTGCCATGGAACCTATAAAATCTAATCAAGTTTCTGGGGGCCGCCCAGAAATACCAATTGGCAAGGCATGCTCCAAGCTTACACCTTTGGAAATTACGGATTTCTTAACTGGAGGCTATCGTTTGAGTAAAGCTCGATCAAATGATCTCTTTTGGGAAGCTGTTTGGCCTCGTTTACTTGCAAGAGGGTGGCATTCTGAGCAGCCTAATGATCATGGGTTCGCTGGTGTTTCCAGAAATTGTCTGGTATTTCTAATCCCTGGTATCAAGAAGTTTTCAAGGAGGAAACTTGTGAAAGGAACTCACTTCTTTGATTCTGTTAGTGATGTGTTAAACAAAGTTGCTGCAGATCCAGCACTTCTTGAGCTTGATGAAGTGGAGGGTTATGGTAACAAAGAAGAGAAAGGCTACAGCAGCGAAACAAATATTGATCAAGGAGATGTTCCTCATCAACAACGCCATTGTTATCTGAAGCCTCGAACCCCAAGCCGAAACAAAGATGCTATGAAGTTCACCATTGTTGATACAAGTCTGGCCACGGGGGAAATAACAAAGGTGAGAGAATTGAGAAGATTTCCAGATGAAATTCTGAACATCTCAAGCTCAAGTACTGATTCTGAAGAAAGTGGGGGAGATTCCTCCAAGGGACGGGTATCAGACGAATCTGATCCTCCATCTTTTGATACTAATAAGTCCAAACTGTCCAGGTTTATGAAGATTAATGTGGATAAGACAGAGAAACAAGATTTGAAAAGTAATGCTCCTGAAAAGAGTGTCGTTCTTGCTTTACGAGCTCCTAATGACCAGAAATGTGACAAATGGAATCGTAAGGAACAAGTCAATGCTACCAAGCGCCATGTGGCACGCAGAACCAAAAATGGTGATGGATTGCAAATAGCCCCTGGTACAAACCCTCGAAAGAGGTTAACTGCTTATAAGAAATCAGAGACGAAGTCTAGCACAATCGACACCGTTGTTAGTTCCAAGTCAAAGCAAGACGAGGCTGGATGCTCCATAGGCAGGCATGATGTTAGAGAAATCAGCACTTTGCATGAGAATCTGTCTCAGGAGAAGTTATCAACCAATAGACACTCATCTACAGGCAGTCCAAACATTGGTGATGAATGCTCTTCCAATTGTAACACTTCTGGTGTTGAAATTGCTCAGGAGAAACCTCAAAACCGGGTATTAATTGACCTGAATGTACCTATTGTGCAAGATACAGAAACTGAACCTTTGACAATGGAAATGGCTAAAAATTTGACCGATCAAATAGACGAGCAGAGGCAGACAGATGATGTTAATACCGTTGAAACTTCGAAATCTGTAATTGACGATCAGCAACATAACATGAACTCACGCAGACAAAGCATCAGAAATAGGCCACCTACTGCTAAAGCATTGGAAGCTGTTGCTTGTGGATTTTTAGGTGTGAAGCAGAAGCGAAGAAGCAGGGATGAATTCCCTCTCGACAGCTCAATATCAAGACCTTCAAAGCGTGTCCGTAGCAGGGCGAGGATCACCGAAAAGTCTAGCTCTGGCGTTGAAGATCTGAAAGAAGGTGGTAGAGAAAATGGAGCATGGAAAGGATAATCAGGATATAGTGAGCAAATGTGAGCTTTCACTCGCAGAGAAACAAGTTCCATTCAAGCTCCAAAGATGGTGGGATGATGAATTCTCAACCTGCAGTTCAACAATCTGACTTCTGCCTCAAGAAGTAAGGAGGAAAAACCCCTTCTTAGCTGCAGCAGGATCCAAAGAGTATAGCAGTTCTTATCTCTTTCTGCAAAAACCTGCTGGGACTGGAGACCTCAAAGGGACATCCATGGCTGGAGTGAAACAAGAAAAGGAAGTTCTTTTGCAATTTGGAACTTTCCCTTTCAGCAACCAATACTTGGAAAATCTTTCCTTTCACCATTTGGTGGCTGTTCATACATCTTTACTATAATATCTTTGTTTCTTGTAAACTATGAGGTGACCAACTAGGAAACTCAAAAAGAGCAGTATAAGTTTGTAAGGTGTCTATACCAGCTTATGCCTAAATTCCAGCTGAAATTGGTTGCGAGCATAATCAAATATATACGAGTTTTTTCATAGCTTTCATGCCATGTTTTTCCTACAACTCATTTTTGTTTCTTCTAAATTCTTCCTTAAATTTTGACTTTTAAGTGTATTTTGATTTCTTAGTTTTATTTTTCTTAAGTAATTTTGACATTTTATAATAATGTCGGTTAAATTCAAATCGCCCTTATTTAGTTTTTTATATAATTAATAATTATATACATGTTTGAGGTTAATTTGATAAAAAACAAAATTTAGGCATAAAATTGCATTTAATATTAAAATTTAGGAATGAATTTAAGATTTTTTTAAAATTAGAAGTTGAATAAAAATATTTATTTAAATATTTATTATTCAACTCTATCACTTACTATTATTTTTTAATACAAGCATTATTTTTAATAAAGTTATTAAGATTTTTTGTCATAATCCTTAGTTAATTGTTTAGATACAAAAAGGTAAATGAAACATGATAATTTTTTCCCTAAAATGTTATTTTGTTAATTTTTCATGAAATTATTTCATATGCTCTTTTTTAATTTATTTTTTAATCAAAAATTTAATACATTAAGATCCGTATTATTATTAGTTTGTTAAAGATAATTTTTTTTAATTTTTAAATTGAAGAATTCTTAAAACTTTAAATTATATACTAATTTTTTGATATTATTTAAGTAAATGGGGTAGTGTTTATTTATACAAAATATTGAAAAAAATTAAAAATTTTAACATGATAAAATAAGTTTTAATATTTATTTTTAAAAAATTACTTAGTTTTTTACAATATAAAAGTGAAAGATGTGATTTTTATTTACATACAATATTAAATAAAATATATAATTTATTAGAACTAAAATTGAATATTATAAAACTTCAATAGTCTTACGTGGATTGTGGAGAATGCCGCCACGTATGACAACGATTTCCCGACAAAAAAGCTCTGCCTCGCTTCTTCTCTTTCTCGAAACACACTAGTTCGTGTTCTTCTCAGAATAGAGGTTATGGGTCAGGCATTTCGTCGAGCATCCGGCAGAATCCGAGCCACAGATCCTTCTCCGAAGACTGCAGTCGACCGACGGCCCCCGGTGGGCTCCACAGACAAGGTGGATATTTCGAGGACAACCACGTTGTACAATGAGAACCAGACCGGTGTTGATTCTGGTTAGTTCTTAACGGCCTTTGTTTTAGCCTTATATGGAGAATATGAGATTAACTTGAAATATTGAGTTTTTTGGAGTTGGGTCGGTTCGGTGGAAAAATCCCAGAAACAGGGAAGCTCACGTTAGTTCAAATAAGTTGTTTTTACCATTGTTTTCCCTTGTCGAGGTTCTCTCTGGTTTGAATCAAAGTTTGAGGTTTAGACGAGAGTTTGGATTTAATGTTGTGTATTTTAGTTGGATAAGTTGAGGCGTCTCTGGGGTTTCGAAGATAATGTTAGTTGAAACTTGTGTGATTACAAATGGATACTAAATATTCAACCCTTTTCCTTGTCACGAACACATGCTTGAATAACGATCTTTTGTCAAGCCCTTGCCCTCTTTTGATTGAGTCAATGCACATCTTTGCGCCCAAGATGGTATTACTAGATTGGAAATGCATGTTTGTATGACACTAGCGACTAGATTTTTCCTATACAACGGGGAGTTGTATTTTCTTTTTGATGAGTAAGGATCATGTTTTTACGAGTATTGTTTTGATATTTGATGAACTTCTTCTTTTTGTTGCGAGAACAATCTTGTTTTGCACTGGAAGTGGCATAGCAAGGATTGTAAGTTTTGGAAACTTGCTTTTACATACAATGAGTGCATGTTCATGGTATTTAGCAGCTGTTTATGGGTATGCTAACTTCATACTACCTCAAATTTGTTGTTTTAATGTTTTGTTGAGATGGCCCTCCAAGAGTTAACCCTGAGAACGTTCTTCAAGAACGAGATCCGCAATATGATGCAATGCTTGGTCAAATGGTGGGTCGAATTAGATCAAAACCGGGTGGAAAAGCTGAGATTGGTGAGGTGAGTTACAGTAAAAACGACAGTTAAGTGTTTGTTTCACTTACCATTGCTCATTAATCTTTTCACTGTTATGTAGTAAGCACTTCTTCTGATAGGGGTGAGGTGAGTTAATGCTGGGTTTATGATAACAGGCATCAGTGGTAGAAAGGTACAATCGGCCTATGCCTAAGCTGCGAAACACAAAAACTGATTCTGGAAGGTATGAAGACCGACCTGTGCCTCCTGGGAACCTAAATGTGATGCAGTTGCGCCACATCATACTCTTACATCAAGGCAAGGCTGATGATCACGAAGGGCCTATGAGCATCCACCGAATTGCTGAGAAGTTTCAACTTGAAGTTGCACACGTCGAGAGGATTGTACAATCAATATCACTGCCTCCAGAAGACAGCCAAGAAAGGAAAAGTCATAATTGACAATCACAGCGACAGGGTTTGCTTTCTCTTTTACATCACTAAGAAAACTTTCTGTTGAATAAGGGAGAGTAGCTAACGAAATTTTAATGTTCTGTCAGCCTCTTGGTATCGGTTGGTGGCCATTGAAAGAGCAAATATGTAGTCAGTCATCGCTCATTTGTAGGAGTGTTTGTACACTAGAATGTTGTTCAGGGGTTAGTAGTCATCATCCATGAACTGCATACTTGCTATCGGATGAGAGTCAAAAGTTCACTTGGATATACTATTGGAAGTGAGATTTTACTTTCCATTGAACTGCAGAATAACAAAAAGTTGAAATAGATTTACTGATTAGATGAACAGAAGTTGCAGATACCATGAAGTACAAAACTATGCCATCGTGTTGGCTGTTACTGAATGTTTAAGATGATTTCCATTCTTCTTTCTTTCATCTTTCTCTGCTCGATAGCCCCTTTTGGCCTTTTAAATTTTATGTCACGCACCAACCTATAATTGTTGTCCTCATCACTGCTCCTGATCTTCAGGTGCAAGTGGGTGCCTCTAAAGATACCAAGTTAGTTTGAACTTCGAGTTCGATCTAACTTAAAGTCAACAAGTCAAGTCTACTTTGACAATCTTTTTTTAGGTTGGACTAATCATTGAAAATCAGCTTAATCATATTTAAAGTCAATTATCAGGGTTGAGCCTAAGATTTCGGACTTATTGTTGTAGGCCTACAAACTTGCTATTTTTGGTATTGAACTATTTATTCTATTAGTGAAGTCTAAAATTGCTTTCCTTGGAAAATAAAAGATTATGCACAAATCAACTAAATAGGAAGCATAAATGTCTACTTATTTCAACTCAATATTAATATGATAATCCAACATAACACCCTTAAATCTACAAACATAATCTCCAATGCTTTGTTATAATGATTAATTTCAACAATGATTCTCCTTTTCCTTCCATAAGGCTATCTAATCCTCATCTGAGAGAGCAAAAATGGCAAAAATTGGATGATGAAGTGGGCTAAATAGAAAAATAGAGAAACTTATACAAAGAATGAAGTTCTTCAAAGATATCAAGTCAAAGTAGCATCTAAGAGATCATGCAAAGCTTCGTAAACGACAAATGTTACGGCTCCGGCCGGTGCAGCCTTTATGGTAGAAGGGAGAATTCCCTTATAAAGACCAGCACAACCCTCTGCTTCTAAGATTCGGACAAATGCATCAAACATGCTTTTATAGGCGTGGTTCTCAACTCTAGCACCATATTTTGGATGCCTATGTAGCCCTTCAATCTGCAAAGGGATGACCAAAAAGTGAAAATTATTCAGAAGAAGTCATGCATAATTATGACCATTACTTAGTGACTGCCTTGATTTGGTCCTATTGCTACTGCTTAAAAGATTGATATGCTCACAAACTTCCGATAAGGTTAACACGGGACAATTTATAGTACTGAGATGAAACTGAGCATACGAAAGCAAAAGAATCTATGAAGTGAGACCTCAATAAGGACGGAAACCTGCCTGGAATCTTTTCTTGACGACGTCGAGAGGATGACAGACAAGTTTGGCGCATGTCCCGGCAGCAAACCCGCATACAAAATACTCGAAGCTTGAGAGTTCAGTGTCTGCTGAGCTTACTTCAGGTGAGATGTAACGTTTCCAGCCCTACAATCAAACCAGTAAAAAATGCATCACAATTCAAACTATCTAAGCATATGTTTACACAAATCAGAATGAAATATTCACCAATGATCGAAACGAGTATGTAAACCGCATGTAGTAAATTTGACATAAATCTTTTAGAGGAACAAATTGCTTAATTCCAAGGATTCCTATTAGTATTTGGTAAGTGATTCATAAACTTGAGAATACAGAAGGGAAAATGGTGACAATCCAGAAAAAGAATAAATGTGCAAGTATCAGTTCTGCTTCTGCCCTCCAAAGAGATCGTAACTTTTATAGAGTAGCATCTTAAACAGAGAACAAGAACTAAAACTCATACCGTGGTCCAACGCTTGAACATATCATAGGTACCAAACTGAAGGCCAGCATAAGGAACAATCTCAACCAAGGTTGGTGATAATCCAGAATATAATCCCCTGATGCCACGAGTTCCGATAATATCAGCCAATGCAGACCTCATTGTTGGATAAACCTAATGCAGACACTTCTTAGCCAAACAGTAACACAACAACTAAATGACTTCTTAGCCAAACAGTAACACAACAACTAAATGACGTGCTAAACATTTGGATTTGGTCCTAAAATTATATAATGAAATTTAAACTTGACTGAGGCAAGTTAACTGTGTAAGATTTGTGGCTACCACTTAGACGTTCTTCTTTATGCTGTCAGGATTGTTTAGTCCTCACCAACACTTCATATCAAGTTATGACAGGTAAATGGAAAGAAGAACACAAAGGACCTCTGGAAGGAAAAGTAACAGAAAAGGACATCTTAAACCCCACCAATTGAAGGCCATTTAACTGACTTAAAGAAAAATCGATCTGATACCACGTGGTAGATCACAGTCATATTTCATACCTTAGGTTCACCTTGTGAAGCTAATATCGTTCGGACAAGATCAAACGGGTATGATCCAAGCGTAGCCATACAGCCTGCTAACGATCCACTTACATATGACACATAACGACTCAACTTTTCATGATCCTCTACAGCACAATAACAATCATGTAAGACACCGAAGCAATAGCAATCTAAATGTGCAATACCGTAAATATAATAGCCACAAATGAGATAAAATTGCAGAACATATAATTTTAAAATTTCCTGCTCTGTTCATCCAATACCTTTCTTAGAAGAACCAGCTAGAAAAGTTTTCAATTTCTGTAACACCATAAATTGAATGGATGTATATGGCATAACCATGAGTAAAGCTGGGACATTACCTCGCCAGAAGCCCTGAAACAAGCAACTACATGATGTGAAAAAGCACAATGTAAGCAAAGATCTCTGCAGACTAGCAGTAACAGAACTATAGCTCCCTAAGAATATTCCTTTTTCTTGCTACACTTAGAGCAGGGTAGAATATCAAAATAAGAAACATATTTTAGTTGCAGAAAAGCCACCTACTTCCCAAAAGTTATATTCTGAAAGATTTTTGTTGATTTCCCTTTGCTTTGAAAGGATGCACAAACCAGACAACTTGTCAAAAGCTAGGCTCGACAATGCATTCGTCAAATCACGAAGAGAGTTCACCATACCGGCAATCCTTCTTCTCTGAATATATCTTTTGTTGCTTGCAACATTCCGGTGTACTTGGATGGTCCATGCACATTTTTGTGAAGCAAAGCCCACGAAGATGTGGGTTCCAGTTGAACCTGTATCAAATATACATATCAATAGGCTTCAGAATCTCCTACAACTACATGAGAAGGCACATAAATTTATCAAATAATTGCATACAAACTGAATTACCCTAATCCCTAAATCCTAACAAGTAAGAACTTTCTCTCTTTATCACCCAAATTTGTATATCCATCTCAATGTAGAAGTGGAAGATCCACTAAACAACTGCCATCCATGATTCTAATCTTAACGAAACGTCAATGAATCTTAATCAAATATATACATATATTTACAAAACAAAAGAAGCAAAGATCTTTATGTAAATTAAGGCATGGACGAGATAAAAAACCTGGAATCTGATCTTAATAACATCAAGAGGAGAGGTAACAGTACGCGAAACACCACCGGCAGTGGCTCCGGCGGTTGCCTCAATCAGCGCCTGTTTAAGGCGGTTTGGCTCCTGCATTTCCCGCGCAACAACCACCTCCCTCCGGTCTCTCTCCCTCTCTCGATCTCTCTCTCTTTAAGCTACCCCACAAAACACCAATCCATCAAGAAAAGATCAAAAACACAACATTCAACAACATCAAGAACAAACAGATACGGAAGAAAACGATGCCAAAGTTCAGGATCAAATGCGAGAGAGAGAAGATGGGAACCTGGAAAATAGAAAGAAGATGGAGGAATTCCAATCTAGGGTATTTTCTAGAAATGACATTTCTTCGCCGCCGCCGCCATCGCCGTCACTTCTCTTCTTCAGATTTTCAGACAGATATTCTTAGGAGAAAGAGACAGTTGTTGATTACAACGTTGACTTTTTCTTTCACCGTTTCTCTACAATTTAAGGAATCTATGGTCAACATATATTTATCTTTATTTATTTATTTTCTTATTTATATTGTTCAATTTTTTTCTCCTTCTAATCATTCGTATTGAACAATTAACTTAACAATTATTTTAATATAATAATTTATTAATCATGTTTTTAAATTATTTCACGATAATTTATTAATCATATTTTTAAAATAACTATTTTGAAAATTAAAACACAAATTACAAAATTGATTTAATTAATTGATAATAAATTTTAATACATAATGCATCGTAATTAATAATTATCTAAAATTTTCATAATTATGTGTAAGCACTTTTTATAATTAAATCCATCAAATAATTACTTTGCCAATAATCCTACTAATCAAGCTTTCAAAGGATTACTGAGCCATTAAGTTAGGGATGACAATAGATCAGATCGAGTAGACCAAACTCGGCCTAAACCTAAATTGTTTTCTCAATTTAAATGTCAAAATGATATCGTTTTATTAATACATGTTGGGCTTTGAGTTAATCTGGAACTTAGGTTACCTAAGTTTTTTAAACAATAGGGCCTAATTCATTGCCACCTCTACATTAAATGCGTACTTGTATAGATGGAATAGAGTTAGAACATGTTGTTCCCATTAGGATATTCTAACCTTATTTTCTTTAATTTGGTTAATATATTTGTGTGAATGAGATTCAATGAAACGAGTTGGAACCGATTAACTAAAACAGAGAATCTGGTCCTAATCCAATAATATTCATAAAATAAATTTCAAGTCATATTGGGACCATGAATTGACTTTTTTTAATTTATTAAATCATGCAAAGTTTAAAAAACTAATAATCAATTTTAGAATATTTAATGTCTTTCTAGTGACTTTTATGAGATAATATAAGTGGCTTGGCTTACAGATGTTGAAATTGTTCTAAGGCGTTGAATTGAAAATTTTCTAGAAAGTAATTGAATAGTCAATTGTGAAACTAGTCTTCTGAGACACTTTCAACTTCAAATAGTGTATGCTTTTCAAAAAAAATATAAAAAAATTGTATGTTCTAGATGCGGTGGGAAGAATTGCATTGGATTGAATTTAACTAAAATATAAATTTAAAAATAAAAATTTTTAGTCTAGGCTCAGATTAATGTATAAAATATGTCTAATTTTTAAATTCAAATTCGATATTATAAAAATTCTAGATTGAAATTTAACTCCCAATTTTATATCTTATAAAATTTTAATAATTATATAAAATATAATTATAATGTATAAAAAATGACCTATTTATTTGGTAAGGGTAAGGTAGTGTATTACTGAATTTTCAAAGTTCTACATTTTTGCGGGACTTTTAACGAGTGTTGTTATTGTTGTGTTTATATTAATATAAAAATTATATTAAATTTAAATAAAAACAATTATAAACTTCTAAAATAAAAATAAAAATTGTAATTAAATTGAAGAATCATTATTTTTTTACTGTAATAAACAATTAAAATATAACAATGATTTAAAAATAAAAATACTTGTTTATAACTTTGAAACTTTTATTATTTTTCTTAATAATTATGTGAATAAAAATATCAAATAACAAATATAAGGTCACTTAAGTTTAAGATATTTATAAATATAAATTTGAGTTGCATTTTTTAATAGTTTTTTTAAACTCAAAATTGACTTATAAATTTCGTTGAACTCAAATTTTAAATCCAAACTCAATTTATGAACTAATCTTTAAAATTTAAGCTTTTTAATTTTTGGATTTAACATATTATAAGATCATATTTATAAAATATAATTATAATTCACTTTAATTTTTAAGAATCCATTTATTAAAAATAGAAATACGCAAAACCTTAACTTTCCTATTCTTGCAAGATATGCATTCGGGTCTACAGAAGACGAAACCTTCATTGATGAACATGAAAATGATGATAGAAGACAATAGTTCTGTCCAACTTTGAAGTTGCAGAAGTCACGAGGAAATATCAACATGCAAATACAAACTTAGCCGGCCTCATCGTAACCTCAGAATCTTGCTAGAGCCGGCCAAGACACGATAGATCAAGCGATACGTCAGACGTAAAACCAACATGAACCTGTCAGTTTCTTGCATCTATATAATGTTAACAGGATCGTCAGCTCCTAATCATCTTTTCATAGATTCTTGGCTTAGTATCATCAAGTATATTTAACATGACGATTAAGGTTCATGGAATTCCAGGCTCTACGTGTGTTGCACGAGTGTTGCTTTGCCTTCAGGAGAAAGGCCTGGAGTACGAACTTGTTCAGCTGAACGTGATGGGTGCAGAACATAAACGACAACCTTATCTGTCGTTAAATGTAGGTTTCCACAAACAATAGCTTTTGTTCTATGTTTGTCTTTCTGTATATGCTCAACTAGAGGTTCAAATGTGTTTTAGATTTAGGGTATGAAAAATTAGTTAAAAGATATAGGTTTTTTTTT
>JAOQMQ010000196.1:40235924-40251119 GCA_027563845.1 Erythroxylum subrotundum
ATGGCCCCAAATCGTTCATATAATGGCCCCAAATAACTCCGTCACCCAAATAACTCCGTCAGTGAGTACTTGTCACCGTCCTGTGTATGACCAATGTTATTTAACTAGTTTTAAAACTTTGAAACGAAGTAAAGATCTTACGATATTTGAATTCTTTTTTTTTTAAATTTAATCGAACTTCGGGTAAAACTCAATCTTATAAATTAAACTCAAAAGGTTTGAGACCCACCTAATTCATTGCCAGTGAGTAAAGACTAACTTTGATTTAAATCACAAGGAAGAAGGCATTAAGCTACAATGTACCAAAGGAAATGTTGCTTTTAGTATCTTTATCCGATGATTGAACAATTCAACTGGTTCGATTAGTTTAATTGTAAAAATTTTGAATGGTCAATTTTTTGATTTGATTTATTTTAATGAATCTTATTGTTAAAAGTAAATCGTTTAATTAATTCATTAATTAGGTCAATTTTATTAAATTAATAAGTTTTTATAAACTAATATAAAATAAAATTTATTTAATAATCTCTTTTTTAATTAAACTTCAAATTCTTTGATGAGTAAGGAAGGACAATCATATTTCAAATTCTTTAATTTTATTCAATATTTAACAAGTTTTATGACAGTTTAATATCGATTAAACTTTTTAAACTTTAAACCTCTTATCTTACTAGTTTAGTTTTCAGTCATGTTTTTAAAATAATGTATATAACCTAATATTAATCCTTATTTTCAAGAGTAGTATGGATGGGGGCCTTTTTTTTTGGAAACAGAGGAACCCGCAGCTACTATCCTTTGGATGTGCACTGAGTAAATCTCTGGATTGACACAATAGCCTATATATCACACCAACCGGGTACTCTGCACTAAGCAAATCCTGTATGACAGACTCAGTCAAGAGAGCGTAGGTAGGTTTTGAGCACAAGACCTTCTAGCCCTATGCCCCCCACTCCACGAACTCGACCATCCCTTAGCAGGCAATAGGAGGCTTCCCATTTTTGCATAAACACGGTATTTAAAAATAAAAATAAAACTGAAATTTTATTTTCAAAATGTTATAAGTTAAAAAAGAGAGAGAAATTAATTGAATTACAAACAAATTAGTCAAATACAAAAATAAAAAAGAAAAGTAAACAAGAGACGCATGAAAGTTGAAACATACCAAAATCCTTTCATCACTTAATTAAGAATCCACCACAGCCACGTCACTTTTTTATATCGACATTGAATATATATATAATAATAATTTATAAATTATATATTTTAAATACATAATTTGGTATATTAATAATTCAAAATTAAATAATAATATATCATATTAATACTTAAACGCTTAGTATAGAATATAAATTAACTACATATATAATTAGATTCAACATTTAAGTAATTAGCAAGTATGGATACCAACTAATAAAACTCCAAAATAGGTACGAGCATAGAGACCAGTGACTGTTAAACAGCATTAAAGGGGATGCATGGATTATACCATCTTAAGTGTTAAGAAATCTAATCCTGTCTTTATCAAGATTATTATATTATATATTGAGCCTTTCATTTTCATGGAATTTTGGAATATGAACAAGAAAAATAACCCTGTAATCCGTTCTTAATTAGGACAGAACTGATCCTAAATTCCAAACGTTTTAACTAATGTTTTAAAAACCAAATTAGCGGTAGTTAAATCAGTAAGGCAAGAAATTTAAGGTTTTAAGTATACAACCGGCATTAGACTGTCGTAAAATCGATTAAAGATTAAATTATGATTAAAAGAAGTTGTCGTTAATTTAAATTTGAATTGAAAAGGTAGACTGTTAGATAGAAATTAATTAGTTTATTTTGGTCTATACATATCAACTGATTTATAAAAATCGACCGATTAATTAACAAACTAATCAATTTTTAACAGGAAAAGTTATTAAAATAAATCAAACTGAAAAGTTGATGAGTTCAAGGTTGTCACGGTTAAATCGATCAAACCAGTACAATTAATCATAGGTTTTAACACTATATTCTCATGCAACTCATTAATTTTTTTTAATCAAAATTATAATTTAGGTATAAAACCTGATCAAAGATAACCAAATCATTTTCTATTAATTTTTAGGATATATTCAAAGGGATAATTCATTCATCTTTCACCATTTTCTCACTCACCAATACTCTAATTATTCTTAGAGTTTATAGAGAGGAAACTCAATATAACATGTTATACATATAGAATATAAGAATATCATAATATGCCTTATATTATGAATCCTGTAACATAAAATTATTATTGTGGAGAATAAATTCCTGCACAAGAATTTATTACTGTGAGGATGAAATAAATACATAAAAACCTATCTTGTAATTTGTGAAGTGATTTGATGAGACATTATTATAATCAATGATTAAAAAATTCAAATGATTTGACCGATTTAATCGTCAAAATTTTGGACCGTTCAATTTTTTTAAATTTTTAACTTTTCTGTTCGATTTATTTTAATAACTCTTATTGTTAAAAAATGATCAGTTTATTAGCTAATTGGTCAATTTTTGTAAATTAATAAGTTTTTATAAATTAAAATAAATTAATTAATTTTTAATGCCCAATATCTCTTTTGAATTAAACTTCAAATTTTTTGATGTATAAGGACATGTTAAAACATAGTATCAAATCTTTTCATTTTGTATTATTCTTTCTATACATATTCTATCATTATAATACACGTGTATGGCTAAGATACTCTTCCTCTCTGTCATGTAACAAATTATGTTATTACAACTGATATGTATGAAAAGCGTGAGGACACACCTCGGTGTGCTTATCATTCCATTCATTACGTAGTCTTTCTAACTTGGTATCAGAGCTCTTCATTCTTCAATGGCTTCCTCTTCAGTAGCGTATTCCACATCTTCTGCTACTTCTATCCCATCTACCCACACCTCCAATACATACTCTTTGTTTAATTCCTCCAGCCAAATAACCTCTATCAAGCTGGATAGAGGAAACTATCTCGTGTGGGAATCAGTTGTCTTACCACTTATTGAAGGAAATCTCCTTGAGTCACATATCAATGGCTCTCCTGTGACACCCCCTCGATTCATCTCTGAAGGAGCAGAAATGACTCCAAATCCAATCTTTGAAGAATGGTATGCTGTAGACCAACTTCTAGTTGGCTGGTTATGTAATACAATGCCCAAGAAGTTGGAACTCAACTGTTACACTACCACACCGCTCGTGATCTTTGGGCTGGTGCTCGTGATCTCGCCTGTGCTTTAATGCAATCACACGTTAGTGTGCTCAAGTTGGAGCTTCATCAAACACGTAAAAATTCAATGAAGATGGATGAGTACATCAGCAAAAATGAAAAGTGTCGCAGATCAGCCCCTACTGGCTAGAGCTCCTATTGCAATGGAAGATCTTATTCTCCATACATTAAACGGTCTTGACTCAGATTATAATGCTATTGTAGTAAAGTTGGTTGATCAACCTGACCTTACCTGGATTGAAGCACAATCTACTCTCCTTGCCTTCGAGAGTCGTTTGGAGCAACTTCACCATTTCTTCACTCTATCTGTTCAACCCACCGCGAATGTTGCTCAACGGGATGACATTAATAATCAAACCTCAAATAATACCATCAAGCAAGGTTCCTGAAGAGGATCACGTGGTAGTTCTCGAGGACGTCGAGGCTGAGGAAACCAAGGAGGCTTCAACAATGGAAATCGACCATACTGTCACCTGTGTGAGAAACCAGGACATGTGGTAGCAAACTGCTACCATCGTTTCGATAGAAGTTTTCAACCTCTATCTAGCTTTGGTCGTGGTTTTGGGAACCATTAAGCCCCACAAGCTTTCTATGCTAACTCATCCAAAGGGTAGTATGCTCATCCACAAACAATCTTCGATTCATCATGGTATATGGACAGTGGAGCAAACTATCATGTGACTCCATACGCTGATCAACTGGAGAATGTCAATCATGTAGGTAAGACTCATCTCTATACCTGCACTGGAAAACCAACTTGCATAGTTGGAATAGGTACTACCTCTCTATCTGCATGTAACTCCAGACTCCACCTTAAAGATGTACTTCTAGCCCCTTCTGCAACTGAAAATCTTATTAATGTTAATAAACTCGCTAAGGACAATCTAGTAGATGTTCATTTTACCAATGATGGTTGTGTTGTGAAGGACAAGAAGACAGGTCGTCCTCTGGTGTGCGGGATAGCAAACCAAGGAATGTATCAGATGTCTGAACATGCTCCAGTGGCTCAAGTTCATATGGCGTCACTTACACAGAAAGGGAAAGAATTCCTAAAATGGCACTATAAGCTAGGACATCCCAGTGATAAAGTTTTAAAGCAAATATTGAATAAATGTAATGTGAATGTTCATCATCTGAATTTTGTTTGTGAAGCATGTCAATATGGAAAATCAAAACAGTTACCATTTTCCAAATATGTATCTCATGCTTCTTTTCCTTTGGAGTTAGTTCATACGGATCTTTGAGGACCATCACCAGTTTAATTAGTAAGTGGCTATCGTTTTTATATTCATTTTGTCGATGATTACAGTAGATATACCTAGCTATATCCACTGAAACACAAAGGTGAAGCAATGAATACATTTAACCTATTTCGGGCATAAGTTGAAAACTACTTTAACACAAAAATCAAAACCATACAAGTGACAATGGAACTAAATACAAACCCTTTGTGAACATTACACAAGCAACAAGAATAAGAATGAGGTTCACCTGCCCTTATACTTCTGCACAGAATGGGAGAGCAGAACGCAAACATCGATATGTTGTTGAGATGGGTTTAACATTACTAGCTCAAGCTCAGCTACCTCTCACATACTGGGTAGATTCCTTTAAAATGGTTGTATATCTCATCAACCGGCTACCAACACCTATGCTTGAAGGATTAACTCCTCTGTTTCAGCTCTACGGCATAGAACCTGACTATAAAACCCTACAACCTTTCGGATGTGCATGTTGTCCTTGTCTAAAATCATACAATGAGCATAAGTTCCAATTTCACAGTCAGAAATGCATTTATCTTGGACCTGCTCCTCAACATAAGGGATCCAAGTGTCTCAGATCCTCTGAAAAAATATACATCTCACGACATATTGTGTTTGATGCTTCACTTTTTCCATACACTGCAGGATTTCTAAATCGACGAATGACATCTACCGAGAATGATTATACTATTCCTTTGATTATTACTCTAAACAAAGAAATCGCTCGTAATCTTGAAAGCAGCAATGTTACAGAATCTCTAAACAATGAGTCAATGACAAAGAACAAGCTGGCTCAACGGATAATTCTCCAACAGTTATAATCTCCTCATATGAGCCTCATTTATCAAGTCACTAGTCTTCTTCAACAGATGGATTGAGCTCAAGTGGGCAAAGCAGAAGTGAAGGAAACAAGACAGATCCAAACAAACACACACCTAATGACTACACGAGCAAAGGATGGTATATACAAACCCAAACATCCATTTGTTGGGTTACTTCACTCAGAAAAATCTGTCCATTCAGCTCAACTCACAGAACCTGGGAATGTCACAGATGCCCTGGCCTTATTTCACTGGAAACAAGCTATGATTGATGAATTCACAGCCATTTAGCAAAACAAGACATAGATCTTTGTTCCTTACACCGGTACACAGAAGCTGATTGACTGCAAATGGGTTTTTAAAAACAAACTTAAACCAGATGGCTCCATTCTCAAGCACAAAGCCAGGCTTATCGCAAAAGGATTCCAACAGGCACCAGGAATTGATTACGGAGAAACATTCAACCCTGTGGTAAAACCAACAACAATCCGAATTGTTTTCACCATTATTGTCACCTACGATTGGGAAATTCGACAATTAGACATTAATAATGTGTTCCTCAATGGTTTTCTTTAATAAAACGTTTACATGCACCAACCCGAAGGCTTCTATGATCGTCGACGTTCAAATGATGTGTGCAAACTGATAAAAGCAATTTACAGACTCAAGCAAGCACCTCGTGCTTGGTTTGATTGACTATGCCTAACATTATTGAGTTGGGGATTTCAGAATGCTAAAAGTGATGTATCACTTTTCTTCCTACGTACGACGAAGCTCACAGTTTTTATTCTCATATATGTCGATGATATACTTATCACCAGTAATGATCCCGACCACCTAAAGTCTCTAATTCTGAAGCTAAACAATATATTTTCCCTGAAGGATCTTGATTCCGTATACTATTTTCTTGGAATAGAAATTTGAAGAGACAATGTGGGCATTCATCTAAGTCAAGCTAAGTATACCTTCGATATCTTAAAAAATTTTAACATGCTGGATTGTGCACCAGTACCAACTCCAATGGTCACTGAATGTTAGTTTACAAAAAATGATGGAACATCCATGAAAGATCCATCTCTCTACCATCAAGCTATTGGATCTCTTCAGTATCTTACCACCACCAGACCTAATATAGCTTACTCAGTGAATAAACTTAGCCAGTTTCTATCTCAGCCCACTGACACTCACTTTCAAGGAGTAAAACGTATTCTCAGGTATCTTAAAGGTACTTATCAACTAGGTCTACATATCAAGCCTTTCAAATCTCTTCAGGTGACTGCATTTACTGATGCAGATTGGGCCACAGACGTTGATGATCGAAAATCCATGGCTGGTGTTTGTGTATATCTTGGAAATGCGTTGGTTTCTTAGAGCTCTCGTAAACAAAGAGTTGTTTCTTGCTCAAGCACAGAGTCCGAATATCGAGCTCTTGCAGATGGTGCAGCTGAGGTTAAGTGGATATGTTCATTACTGTTTGAGCTTGGATTATTTTTACAACAACCGTCTATGATCTGGTGTGACAATTTAAGTGCTCGTGCTCTTGCCTCCAATCCAGTTCAGCATGCACGTAGTAAACATAGAGATTGATATCCATTTCATTCGTGATCTCATACTTTCTGGTTTTATCAATGTTTACTATATACCCTCATCTCATCAAGTAGCAGATTGCTTCACCAAGGCGCTAACTCATTCTCTGTTCATTCAAAACCGCAACAAACTCGGACTGACTTCAGTACCCTCTCGTTTGAGGGAGAATGTTAGAACATAGAATCAAATCTTTTCATTTTGTATTATTCTTTCTGTACATATTGTATCATTACAATACACGTGTATGGCTAAGCTACTCTTCCTCTCTGTCATGTAATGAATTCTGTTATTACAACTGATATATATGAAAAGCATGATGACACATCTCGGTGTGCCTATCATTCCATTTATTGCGTAGTCTTTCTAACTGGACAGTCTCTTTCGATCATATTTCTTTTTTTATAATTTTATTTAATTTTTAACCGATTTTATGACGATTTAATACCGGTTACCAGTTGAACCATTTAAATCTTAAACCGATCTTGTCATACAGATTTAATTTCTAGTTCAAGCCTTATAGTTTTTTTAATATTTTTTCCCTTTGTAGAATTTCCCAAAATATTGTTACTTTATAATTATTGCATGTAAGTGCGAGCATACCTTAACTCGTACAGTACATAACTCTTCTTCAGATAACTTAACTTGAAACTAAAAATAATTCGAAAACTCCTGCCACAATCTATTCTTTATTATGGATGATTAAAGTACCAAAACAACGCATAAACATGTCTGGTCATCAAGACCTTACAACAAGTAACAATTCAAGAACAAAAGCCAACATTGTGCTCTGGTGGTTAAGATTGATGGGTGCTTTTCTTAAAAAAGAAGAGGTTAAGAAGAAAAGACCTATACTCATTAAAGATAAAATGGATACAAATATCTTACCTCATTACCAAGTTGGATCTTAAAATATTGGCCTTTCTAAGGGAATAATCACATCTACTAACGTTGGAACCTAAACATAAACCTAATGTTGGGTCGTAATCCAGGCTGTAATAATAATTGTAAAAAAAATCAACTTAATAAATATTAAGTTAGAGAGAAAACTTAATTATCTTTTCTTTTATTCTCGAGAGTTGTTTCTCTTTAAAATTTAAGATATAATAAAAATAAGGCTAAATTTTATTAAATTCTGTTATAATTTGACATATAATCAATATGTGTTCCCAAATTTTATAATTTTATTGTTTTATAACATCCGTCGTTATGCTACTAACCTTCGTTATGAATTTTAAGTGCAAATTTCAAAATGTCGTCGTGTAATATTATGTATAGTGTCGTATAATAAAAATAATGTCGTTTTGAAATCTACAGTTAGAATTTTTTATGGAAGTTCACGATAGAGAAAATATGTGTAATAAAACTAAAACTATAAAAGAATTATTGATATTTTTTAAAAGTCGAAAGTACATTAATAATATGTCAAATCGCATGAGATCTAACGAATTAATTCCAATAAATAAAAGGTTACTACGTTTTGAACGAGTAAGAGAGCTTTCAATTCATGTGGAGCCTCGAGTTAATTCTCATCACCACTGATTTAAGACAAGATCAAAAGGCAAAAACATAGAGACAAATGTGTCTCAAAGTAGTTTTTCTTTTTTCCATGTACCAAGACAGATCAATTATTCCTTCCAAGAACATACCAATCTACGAATATACATGTGATGAAAGTGTGGTCAAAGGCTTGCGATGCGACGCTTTTGTCAAACGTCGCAAAACGGGACTTTTGGTGACGATTTTAATAAACGTAGCCAAAGTTTTGAAATCGTCGCTAAAAGTTTTTGAGTTTTGTGATGTTTGACAGAAATCGTCGTGAAAAAACGTAACAAAAACTAAACTTTGTTGTAATGACATCTCCAAAAAGATTGGAGGCGTAACAAAAACTAAACTTTGTTGTAATGACATCTCCAAAAAGATTGGAGGAATAACTCTGCAAACATTTTGCACTTGGATGAACGAGCTTGAAAAGGGAGTTGGATTAAAATTCTCTGAATAATCTGTTCATAAGAGAATATATACAACAACTTGAAAGTGAAAATTGTATTACTAGCTAGCTAGATTTAATCTTGAAGAGGGAAAATTCATATCCAACCTCTAACTTCATAATCAATCCCTTTCAGATTTTCCTACCCCTCCATGAGCAGCTCCCAAGTTGGTGCTTGTTTCAATCAAGAGTACTACTTTAGCACCTGAAATTTTTGCATGAACGAGAAAAAGAGCCTATATGTAAAGATAGTGTAACAAGAATCAATCGAGGCACAAGACAACAAGGTATTTTGAGGAAGACATGTTTGACAAGAGAAGAGGAATGTTAGGTTTGGTCGGGTTACATGTCTCTTTCGTAGGACAATACAGCAAAGGCTACGATGTAGAGGATGCATGAGACCGGCCAAGGTGGTACGTACAGAAAAAGAATGCAACCCTAATGCCCTACACCAAATGGGTCCTCTTTGTTTTTGTTGTCTCGAATTAGTAGATATATATCACTCAATTTTTTCTAGTCAACATCGATCACATAAATATCTGAGTGAAAGTTAAGGGTACCACTAATTACTTTATTGCCCTTAATTTCTGTGGGACAAGCTATTATTAATTTATATGAATAAAATATAAAGATTGACAATTACCAACAATTAGTTTAGGTTATGTTTAGTTAGACGTAAAGTTTTTAATATAATGGAATAATTTATAATAGAATTGAATGTAAATAGATATAATATTAAAAAATTATTGTTTGAGAAAGATAGAAGGGTTCATAATGTAATATAGTAAAATATTATTTGGATTAAGGGTGTATAATGTAATATAGTGAAACGTTGTTCATCATTTTATACCATCCAAAACCCCCTAAATCGGAGGTTCTCGTTTTTACTGTTTAAGATGGAATGAAATATAATATAAAACTTTCCTCTTTCATCTTATAAACCCTTCTCTCAAACGATAAAATAATATTACATTTCATTAATAAACCTCCAACCAATCATAATTTTAGGAAACACCTAAAAAATAAAACTAATAGAAAAGGAGAATTACTAATTCATGCTTAGTGAATGATGCAAATTTATGATCATGTTAGATGTGAAAATATCTCTGTATCAAAAAATACTATATTAGGATTTGTGCCAACTATGAACCAATTTTATTGATTTTAATTGAATTAATTCAATTTTAAATTAATTTGTTGGTCTATTATGAATTTTATTGGATTTTATAAATTAATACTATGAATTTTATTGTATTTTATAAATTAATACTAAAATTGATTTTGCAACACTAATAACAATCTAATATAGGTCAACCATCAAATTTGTCCAGCAAAAATTGATCGAGTGAAATACAAGTAAACCAAATAATCATGTTTTTTTAAGAAACAAAGAACCTACACCTTCACCTTGAGTGTCCCTTCTTTGCACTAATGAAAATTGCAATTCAATCCTATTAATTCCTTATTCAATATTTCTTAAATTTAGCATGCTCTTTTTTTATATGTTTATTAAATTACTTTAAAATGAAACCGTACATAAGATGTATATGCTTGATTGCAATAATCTAATTGATCAAAAAATTTGGAAGAAATTAATAAATTCCAAGATTAAAATATACCAAATTGGATAAAGGGGACAAAGTATCAAATTCGAGTCTCATTCATGATGCTTGATGATTGGTGAAATCCTTTTTAAAAGATTATGTTTCATTGTCCTAAAAAAATTTGTGATTACAATTTCATCACTATATGCTATCGATTGTACTTCTTTTTCCTCTTTGTAGATAAGAATATCAGCAATTTTAATACGTAAAGTACAAGAAATAAGTCTATGATAGCTACATACACGAACACATCAAACTTTGTACACAAAGTACCTTTTCCTTTAGCCTTCTCTAATCTTCTCAATGTGTTCTATTTCAATCTTTCTTTCACAAGCAAAAAAAGAAGATTCCCACATTAAAAGACTTTGAAAAGAGAATAACCCTAACCTAAATTCTCTTCAATCCTTTTGATCCAATGCTACATTTGTCTCGAACAATGGCTCTAGAAAACAAAAATCTTATCTTAAAAGGGTAGTTCTATCGATACAATACTTTCTTTTAATAGTCTCTCAATTTAAATGAGTTGTAAGTTCAAATCATGATAAGGAGAGTTTTAAATTTACTTGAAATTTTAAATAAAATAGTGAAATACATAAAAAAACTTATAAAAAATTAGTTGAATTAAATTTATCATTTATTATTTATACCCAACAATTCATTTAATTTGCATAACATAATAATAATTTAAAAAAATAACAATAAAAATTTTACCAATATGTGAAATTTTGAAATATCTAATAATACGTACTCTTAATTTTAATTAGTAAAAATGACTCTTAAAAAGTGCGAACAGAAAATATTGTATCTTTAGACTCTTTCGTCTTCAAGTAGGACCAAACCTTAGCTAATCCCTAAACACTTCACCTCAAGCATGCCCATGATGTCCCAACGCCACTTATCACTATAAATACCCCTCATCATCCCATTGCAAACTCCATCTCCAAGCTTCTACAACTACCTACATTACTTACACATACAGCACAGTCTCTTCCTTTTCACTTCCCTTTCAATCCAATACTAGACAAGAATGTCCGGAGTTTGGATCTTCAAGAATGGTGTGGTTCGGTTGGTGGAGAACCCAGGTGCGGATTCGTTGGAAGGAGGCAGGCGGGGGTCTAGTGCTCGCCGGAAAGTGCTAGTCCATACACCCACCGATGAAGTCATCACTTCTTATGCTGGCCTTGAATGCAAGCTGTCTTCACTTGGTTGGGAGAGGTACTATGATGATCCCGACCTCCTTCAGTTCCACAAAAGATCCACAGTTCACCTCATCTCTCTCCCCAAAGACTTCTGCAAGTTGAAGCCCTTGCACATGTACGATATTGTGGTGAAAAATCGTAACATGTTTGAAGTTAGAGACATGTGACAACTCTTCTTGGTTGTCTTTAATAATCCTCTTCTCTTACTAGCCTCTTCTGAGTTTGTAATGGTTGTTTGTTGTATGTAGATGTAGGCTGGTGACTGACTCTGTGTATTGTGATCTTCTTCCTGAGTACATTGAGCTTTTGTGTTGTGTGTGCTAAATCGATACCTTTTAAAGGTTCAATCTGATCAAAACAATCATATGGTTCGTAGGAAAACACGTTCTGTTTTAAGGTTTCATGTCTTGAAGTTACAGAAGTGAGTGTTTTATAAGAATCAGTTGTGTGAAAATGGACAAAGTTTACACAAAGTTCAAAGAGGATAGGTCAAAGGAAGCTGTATATGCATGGTCTGGTCCAAGGGATGATAAAGAGAAGTGAAGAGCCATTTTTGATGAATCGTAAGGTGATGAATGTGTGGAGACAGCTGGAGCACAATTTTGCCAACTGCATGGCCTATAAATCGAAAGATGCCAAAGATGTGAAGCACCTTATTCCCTTAATTGTCACCCAATTCTCGGGGTCCATTCTAATTAAGGCTACTAGGCTAATACTAGACCATCTATTTAGAAACCTTCGAATTGAATTCATTAATAAATTGGATTCAATTACATTAACGAGATTGAATTTAATTTAATTTACACTGTTTGGAACAAACTCAGTAATATTAGAATTGAATTCAATTACACTATTTGAAACACAATCAAAATGAATTTAATTATTTCATATGTCATTTTTACCCTTGACAAAAATAATCTTATTAAATAATAAACATTAATTTCATTATAAGTGATATTATCAAAAAAGTTCATTATTAAAATGAAAAGAAAAAATTGATTGCAAAAGAATGTAGACAGGATGTAAAAATGAAAGGAGAAGCTAAATCGAACGATGGATCTAAAAGAGAACGATAATCATACACAAAAAAAGGAAAAAAGGAAAAGACATTTATGAACAAGAAAAAAGGAAAACCTGGATATAGTGAGAGGTATTAATTCGTGGAGAAGGTGTTGTTGTTCCATTTTTTGATAGGAAGGGCTGTTTGAGATGAAGAGATATATGGTAAGATTAGAGGGGTATTATTAGAAGGATATTTTCAACGTTTAAAAGAAGAATTAAAATCCTAGTTCATAATTCAATTCTGATACTTTTTCAGATGAATTCAATTTATAAAAGATGAACCCATCCCTTTTTTTTTTATTTCCAAATACTTGAATTGAATTCAATGTTGCAATTGATTTGTGTTATTCACTGAAAATGTACAAACTCGTTAATAACTGTCCTCTCAAATTAAGGCTACTAGGCCAATACTAGATTGGTTGATTTGGCTACTAGGTTTGGTAACGGGTCAGGTTAGATTTGAGTCTGAAATTTTGTGTTTATACCTAAACTTAACTTGCAGTCTAATTGAATTTAAGCAAAGCTTGATTAAATAATTTTTAAAATTAAAAACAATGTCTTAAAGTCTGATCAGGTCGGTTAAATTCAATTAAATATTTTCAATTTTTTAAAAGTTAAAATTAAAAATTAAAAAAAAAGAAGTAAAACGAAAACATGTTCTTAAATTCCATCAACTCAAGCCTTGTCCGTTCACTTCGGACTGGAAAGTACCTTTTGATTTAAGCCGGTGGAAGAGAGCCGGATCGTATCCAGAAAGGATGGAGCAAGACAAGAGAGATCTTACTTTGTCTTCTCATGAGTTTGATGATTTGATAAGATCAGAGCTTTGTCTTGTCAACTATACGTTATGCCATGCTGTCACATTTCACAAGAAAATAAGTGTTAAATCATATACTTCACTAATTTTTGAATAAATATTAAACGAAAGGATGATAATAAGATTTTGTGCTCCAATATTTTTTAGATTAATTAATTTAATTTAATTTAATAAAATTTAAGTTAAGTTAAATTAAATTTAAATTAAGTTTTAAGTACAAAAAAATTTGATTAAATTCGATCCAATTGTTCTTTATATATTATTTTTAATTATTTATTTATACAATTTTTTAGTATTTATTTATACTTGTAAAGAAAATCTCATGTTTTAGTTTTAAAATAGTACTGAATGATTTAAACTCAAAATTTTAAAGCAACAAGTTATGAGTTTTATTTTTATATATATAACTTACTTCATCCTTATGTCTCTTTCCGACGTGAGATTACTCTGCCCGTAAATATTCAGCAAAATCCATTATCATAGGAAAAAGAAGAAGATACATTGAATACTGAACACTGTTTCTGCAATTTGAATACTGAACACTGTTTCTGCAATTTCATTCCTCTTTAAGAAAATGGAAAAACAACAAAATAATTCCTTTGATATACCTATATTACAACACATTATACACCTATATCTTTCTGAGGATAGCTCTGGAACTCCAGGGAAAGGTATGCAACAGTTGATAAGAAAACACAGACTCTCCTGCTGAGCAAGATGAACACGAATCGGTTGAATAAGCGGTTTATGCATACGGATGCGATTACCATCTCTCTATTTGCTTTGAATTGCTAGTTGGAACAGTTAAATCCATTGCAGATGGAAAGCCAGATTATCAGAACCAGAGCTAGCACGATTGCGAGAACAATCAGTTTTATCTTCATGTTTTGGTACCACATTTTACGCCGGATTTGGGTTCCTTGTGTTCTGTATGTTTGAGCCTAAGGAATACAGTAAGAACTTAGATACAATGAAAATGAGACTAACTGAAGAGTTTATTCTGCTCATTTAACCGACCTGATCTCGCAAATTCTCAGCCTTGTCCGCAAGACTCGTTATGGCCTCACCCCTTTCGATTGTCTGCGAAACACACAGAATTAAGAGAGTCTGAAATGTGTGCTTTTTGTGATAGAAGAACAAAGTACGCATACAAATGAATAGCCGGTAAAGACCATTTCAGACCTCAATCAAAACTTTGGTTTCTTGAATTCATCCAAAACATATGCTGATTTACACCATTCAATAAGACATCCGAAAGTTATACAAGTGCAGTATTTTCCATGAGGGTGATAAATGCATCTAGGCTTAGAAATTAGCAGAATAATTCCAATCGTCAAGTTGGAGAGGGAGAGAAGCGATGGAGGGAAGAGGGTTGGATGGATATCGATTCGTAGAAGAACCTTAACAGAACATGGAATCAAAAGCATTTACAAAGAAACACCGAAATCGGCACACAAGATGCTCAAAATAGAATGAAAAAGCAGTAATGGAGACTTCAAGTGTAGTAACTAATAAATGCTTCCAGCACAGCTGCTTTACCTTGTCAATATTTCCCAACATTATACTTTTAACCTCCGAAACTTGAGCCTTCACTTTCAATAGCTT
>JAOQMQ010000196.1:40262795-40292156 GCA_027563845.1 Erythroxylum subrotundum
ATTTAAATAATAAGACATAATAAGCATAAAATTATTTAAATGGTAATAATAATTTTCAATAATAATATAATATTAATAAATTTGAATCATAAAAATTACAATTTATATAATAATAATAAAAATAATAAGACATAATAATCATAAATTTATGTTATTGGGTAATAATAAATTTCAATAATAATCAATACAAATAATAAATTTGAATCGTAAATAATAATAATACTAATCAAACGACGAAATACACTTACATATATATATAAATGTTTATGTAATGTATTCTGAAACTTTTGCACTACAGGAAATCTAACATATATATGTAATTATAAAAGTGGCTGAAGCTTTCCTCTTCCGGCTTCAGTAACGGCGCTTGTGGGTGGGTCCCACAGGCGCCTCATCTCTGTCCAGCTCTTGCCCAAATTTAATGTCCAACGCCGTCGTCTTACTCTTTGGACCGAGTAACTTAAACAGGTGATCTCTGCTCCCACGCAGGGCCGGCCATAGGCAATAGGCAAGGCTGGCAGGCCACCCGCCTATGGCCATCCTAATAAATAGTAAAACAAGATTTTTTTTTAAAAAATAAAACATAAGGGAATCTGATTATCACATGACAGTAGGACATTTTTTTATTAATTTGAAAAAAAAAATGAGTATAATTTACTTTTATTTAAAGATATAAAAAATATCTCTGTTAAAATTTTCGTAATTTTAAAATTTGCTATAGACTTTTTAAAAATGTTGGAGCTTGATTTTAACATTTTAAAATGTTAGAGTTTAATTTACATTTTAATATAACTGTTCTGACAAGTTCAAATTAAATCTTAATATTTACAAAAACATAATAAAAAATTTCAACATTAACTTTTTATCAATTAATTGACATGATATTTATATTTAACATTAATTTCAACTTGTATTATAGAATAATCGATTAAATGTTATTTTAACCTTAGATTTAATAAAAAAATTTGGTATGATCATACCAAACCTAAATCAACTTGACCAAAGTTGATAAAGATCGATTGAATCTGCTCCTGAATTCCTGTGCCTCGCTGTGCATTTAAGATCCTAGCCATCTAATTTATTTTAATGAATGACTGAGATTTATTTAGACACAGCGGACACAACAATTCGGGGACAACATATCTATTCTCATTTAATTGTAATTATGTTTGAGTAAGAATTAAATAAAAACAAATTTCAAGGTAGTAAACATATGCGAATTATTTAGATTAAATTTGAGTCTATCAATCACCAGAAACTAAAAATTGCACTTCTTGGGTTAGTCATCTTTCAAAACAAGCCTATATATATTTTGGGCCCAAAATTATTGTTGCTCGATCCATTCAATTAAAAACAAAAATCTGCAATTTCTTAATTTAAAAATTATTTCTCTTAATTTCCGTAAATCCTTATCTATCCACTTTAATTAATAATTAATCAATCTTATTTATAGTTTCTAGACTTTTTTCATAAATTTTCAGATTTATTAATAGAATGGTAAAGGGCCGGCCAATCAATATTTTAAAAATATTTTTTAAAATTTAAAAATATAAAAAAACGTTTTTTTAAATAGATTCAAGCCTGGGTTTATTTAATGCCTAATTCTTTATGCAAAACAATGTTGTTTTATTTAGAATAATTGAGTCTCAAGTAGGTCTGAACTTAAGCTTGGACCTGACCCATAAGTCGATCAATTGAAAATACCTAAATATAAGTCCATATGTCGGCCAATTGCCCTACATATTTATTAATCAACAATGTTGACAATTTGTCACTATTTAAGGGTGAAATTAGAGCCATTTAAATTGAGTCCGGATCAAAATTTGAATAAAAATATTAATTTTTAGATTAAAATATTATTGTTTTGAATTTTGGTCAAGTGATTTAAAGTCATTTTTTAGTTCAATTGGTTATCTTAAACTTAAATTCAATCCAAAATTTTAATTACTTAGATAGATTTATCAGCTTTGATTATATATTATAAGTTATTTATGTAAAGGTATTTTAAAGTTAGAAAGACATATAAATATTTTAAAATTTTATTTCTTTTAGGGTTAATTGCCAAAAAAAACTTAAACTTTTGTCAAATTTTCTATTATAACTCGAACTTTAAAAGTAGCAATAAAATCTCCAAAATTTTAAATTTTTTTAATTTTAGCCTAAATTTCAAAAAGTAACAATAAAATGTTTAAACTTTCATTTTTTTCAATTATAGTCTTATGTTAGTATTTCCATTAAGTTTGCTAATATGACTTACTACATATTTCAAAAACCTTAACCATTAATACATATAAGCTAAAATTAATACAACAAATAAAGATTAATGAAACGATGACGTTTAATCTCATAATTAAAACGACTTTGCTATTTAAAAATGACCTAAATCAAATTACACAGCCCTGACGACTTTATACTTTGATTTTACAATTTTCTTTCGTTTTCATTTCGTTCTTTCAACACCCTCATCCTTCGATTTTCATATCATATAGCCTGACGCCTTTACACTAAGGGCATCAGGAGAACGAACTAAAAACGAAGATTTTTAAAAACGAAGAGCTTACTAGTACAGTATATTATAGTGTAATAATAATTTGGAGCGTAAGAAGAACAAACAGAAAATAAACGGTTAAAGGCATCGGAAGAACAACTTATAACAACGGGGTAAAATTAAAAAAGAATTGAAAAATTGAACATTTTATTATCAATTTTTGAAGTTTGAGTTATAATTAAAAAAATTAAAAATTTAGACATTTTATTCATACTTTTTAAAGCTCGGGTTTAAATGAAAATTTGACAAAAGTTTTAGTTTTTTTTAATTAACCCTTTATTTTAAGATATTATTTTGTATATTATATATATTAGTTATATAATATTGAGTTTACGTTAATTAAACTTCTTCGTTGGGATTATTAAAACTTAAAACTCTATTTTGTTTTATCTTATTTAATTTTTGGGTGGGATGATGACGTTTCAATAACAATAAATTGAGGTCATGATTGACCAGTACGTGTTCCATATGATTATGGAAACACAATTCCAGCACCAAACGCGCCGAGAAAGTCAATTTTCACATTGATTATGATTTTGTCTATATACCAAACGTATATATACATATATTTATTTATTTTTAACCAGATAATATATATACATATAGTAGTCTTACACTTGAAGAAATGAGCAGGATGGCATTTTCAGTAATAAATATCCTAAACAATGGGCACTTAGATCTCTACCGCCACTTTTAGATTTTAGCCTTACACGGAGTTGTATGATATAAACCACAGAACTTCACTTCCCTTCCCTTCTCTCTCTCAACGAACGCGGTGTAAGAGAGACGAGAAAAATGGTAGGAGTCTTGAAGAATTCGTACGGATCAATGGTGGTTCTCACAATCCTGGCTGTCCACGTGGCCGTTTCAGCGTCATCCTCGGTCGTTGACTTCATGCCCGTCCTCGAGCCCCGGTGCAGGGGATCCATCGCGGAGTGTCTTGACGCGGTGGACTCGGAGGAGTTCGCGGTGGACTCGGAGAGCAGCAGGCGCATTTTAGCGACGTCCAGGTACATAAGCTACGGTGCGCTGAGGAGGAACAGTGTGCCGTGCTCGCGACGCGGCGCTTCCTACTACAACTGCCGGCCCGGAGCTCAGGCCAACCCCTACTCTCGCGGTTGCAGTCGCATCACTCGGTGCCGTGGTTGATTTTTACTTTTGGTTTTTAAGTTTATAATTCTCTCTACATTTTCTTTTTTCTTTTATTTCTCGATTTTATTATTTCTCTATCTCTATATATATATAGAGTTTGTTTTTATGTTATGTAATATTGGTATACATAATACATGTTAAACACTATTGTGCCTTGATTTAATAATAAAATTAAAATTGGTTCACCAGAATTATTTTATTTCATTTTTTCGTAATTGAGACTATTTGACGAGATTAGTCCAAATATGACCTTAATTCAACCTTTTCAGCATAATTTGCCTTTTACTTATTAAAGGTACATTGATAATGCCATGTGTTTGCACAACTTTAGCAACTTGTTCTTAAGTTGGCCCACATGGTACACCACAAAACCATGTAAACTCAAGGTTTGAGGCTCTTTGTGAGTTGTAATTTGGTTGGATGTAGCTGTCTTGTTTCTAATTCCTTAACTAGGAGTACTTTTAAATGCTGTTAACCTTGATCCTACGGTTGGAGTCCAAAAGGGCAAGTGTTTATCAGTTGTCCTAAAACTTTAGAAGAATCAAATTCTCCTTTTCCTCCATGAAAGCAGCTTCAGTATACAAACAAATTGGTGACAACAATAGCATCTTCTCATTCACAATATTCCAACAAAACAAACAAACCCTCCTCAGAAATAGCCCAACTGGACCACCACTAACTATGTCTCAGTTGCATCAAAAAAAAAAAAAAACTATGTCTCAGTATTATTCTTCCTCATTCCCACAAACTTCCAATATTTATGCCCTGGTGCTATAAGGGCTAGCTTGTTTCTCTGTCTTTTATCAATTCTACCAATTCAAAAATTTCAGATTCGAACTTTGAGAATGATATATCAAGGATAGGATAGAAACATGTTGGACTTGTATGGATCGAACATGTCCTTTAGTTTTGCAAACTATTACGTGTAGGTTTTTTTTTTTTTTGAGATTTTTTCAATCATTGAATAAAAAATGGTCATCTTGCTAAGTTTTAACAAAACAATATCATTTTACTCGATCTGACTCAGACTAGATTTGAGCTCAGCCTAAAGTTCAATAATCTCAAATTTAACCTATTAACTTCGAATCTGGCCAAGCCAAAATTGCCGTCTCTATGTGCACCTAATGGTTTACTAAGTGGTTGAGCAAATGCACATCATGTACTCTTGCATGAGAGTCGCTAAAGACCAAGACAGGCAATATGCAGCCATCTGTCTGTCATCTCCTCCTTACAGGGGCAACAGGGCATTACACAGTGTACATACCTAACTATTTAAGGTAATGTGAGTGTGACTACTGTGAAGGGGACCAAACAAAAATTGTTTCCAATTTATTAAAAAAAAGAAATAGGTGAACTAAAGACTTTAGAAGACAAACATTAGAAGAAAAAAAGTTTCATTCTTCACGCGAAAATGAACGTTTGTTACATATAATTCATAACAAACACAGGCCTTTAAATTAGTAGCAGCACAAGCAAACATATCAAATATGTAGAAATCTTATCTTTTGTTCAGACCAAACCACAGTATCTTGTAAGAAAACTTTAGGCTGAACCAGTGCCTGGTGACTTAGCCTCTTCCTTTGGCTTCGGAGGTAGTGAAGGAGATGGAGACCCCTCTCCCCCTATCTCAGCTTTAAGATCATTGATGCTGTGTTCCAACTCATCTATCCTGCTTCCCATCTCATCAAGTGAACAACAGTTAAAGAAACAAATGTGTGTGACGGTTTACTTGGTGCTCACCCGAAGGTAGCAGTTGCAAGTTCCACAGAAAAAGAAAAATGTGATTCATTTCAGGTTGGATACAAGCCCTGAGATTAACTAACGGAGAACCATTAATATTTACATTTCCATATTCTCTTGGCTAAGGAGGAAAAGAAGTGCAATATCTACAATGGAGAGGAATCTCCCTCCAAAAAGTTTAAACTACTAAATGGAAACTGCATCCAGAATCTCATTTCCAACGCTAAAATCATGAGTCATGACTGTGAAAGTGATATTTTAGGCCACTGATAAATCTCTAAGAAAAAGATGCTACAATAAAATTCTAAAACTGAAATTTCAGTTTTACTGATCATCCAAATTGTAATCGCTTAAATAAGGTTGACCTTGCACAAGTGAAGGGGAATCATTAGCTAAAATGAGCAAGACTCCTCGATAGATGTGACATAGGACCTTTAAATGATCTAATAACCCTATTCTTCGTGTTAAATTTACATTATCATATTAAAGCATAAAACAATAAAAGGATATTCTTTGTAATTATAGAGTCGGACATTGTCTGGAACCTAGATTGCTGCAAATTCAATATCAGTAACCTATGTTAATTTGCTGATAGATGTGATCGAGACATGCATATAGTTGCATAGCCAACAGGAGACTCACCATTTGCTGGAGTAGATTTTGCACCTGGGCAAAAGAATACAAAAATCTCAGCACCTTAGGGAATAATTACAACAGTCTACAGTTTGAAATAATACATTTACTGGAATTTTGAAGTCAACTAGGACATTCCGTGCGATAATAAATGCCATTCAAGGAAGCCCAGAATATACCGGATCAAAATCATAACGAGTAACTAGCAGAAGCTATTTTACAGCTCATATGTAACATCTTTATGGCCTAAATTTATTTGTGGTATATATTGTGGATTTGCATTAAAGATATTCTCAAAGATGAGTTATGGAACTTACGAAAGCTGTCATGTCAGCAGTGCTTTGTTTAGCATCTTCCCCATCATGCCCATCCTGCCAAGCAAGAGAAAGATATAATGAGATGATTCAACACAAAAACAAGACATTTCGTTTGCAACGGAAGCAATAGGAAAATCTCATCGAGCAATGATGATTAACCAAGTGCTTTATATTAGATCTTTTAAAAAAAAAAGCATAGCTATCATCAGAAAACCTCTTAGGATTTGAAGAATGATTCAGTCTCAACGTTAGACCTATATGTAACAATTCACCAGCAGCCATCTGCATCACACGAATGCAACAAAAGAAATAAACATTGTCCCAGACACACTAGATCATAAATCAAAGCAACCTCTCTGCAGAAATCTGTCCGTTAAATGGGTTAACCACGTCGGTACCATGACAAGATCCCATAAAAAGTCCTCAACTTCACAAAATCACAGATTAAGCAACATAGAAAATAACCAACAGAGAACCTTTTTACTTTTTATGAAAATGCCCACTTAATATTTCCAATTCTCGTTAAAAGCTTCGTCACACTTCGATCATGTTTGATATACTGTAATGATAATTTTGTCTAGTTATATACTTAAAAATCGCTCTTTTTAGCTTTTCCCACACCTCATTCCATTACATTATATCCTACCAAACATTATCTAAACAATCCACGCAATTCCCAAACACTACCTCCATACCATTTCCACAAATAAACAAATATAAACCAATTGAACCATATAGGGTGCACTAGGGACTTGCAAAGACACTGGGACAATGTAACCAGGACGACGAAGCTTAAACAGAAAAGCAAAACGAACCCATTTAACATGAGGCAGTCACTACTTAGTATAGGCACACAGATCTCTAACAGAACAATCGTGCATAAAATACCCGAATCCTCGACGAAATTTCCAGGAAAAAAGGGGGAATTCCCTGACAAACCACAATTGGCTCTGCCAAAATTGTTCTCAAATAGGATGAAGAACTATAAAATGAAAACAAACACGAAATTAAAAAAAAAAAAAACAGAGAGACAGAGTGAGAGATTTTGTCACCATTTTGTAAGCGCTTTGTCTCAGCTAAGACGGGCCTGTTCGATGCACGTATCGCAAATGAGGAGCTCGCAGTGAGATGTCGAGTTCAGGGAGAGTTTCGAGCGCAATTACGTTTGTCCCTAACAAATTGGTACAGGATGATAATGGGCTGGGTCGGGCCAACCCGACGCCCATAGCCTACGTTGGAGTCTGATGAAATGTAGTTACGTTTGGATTATTGCAAATAGAGATGTTAATGGGCCGGCCGGCCGAACCACTGACTGACCAGCCCGTGGCTGGCCTTATGGCCCGACGAGCCACGGGTGGGTCGGCCAACCCTGTCCGCTATTTTTTAAAAGAAAAAATTTCAAAATGACGCCGTTTTAGAAGTAACAGTCGGGTCACGGGCTGACCTGTAACTCAGTCAATTCAGGCCAAAATCAGGCCGGGTCTTTTTTGACATATCTAATTGGAAATATAATTTAACTAACATGACATTATTAAATTAAAATTATTTAAATTTATAAACAAAAATGACTAGTTTCGACTGTTTAAGATTATTCAAACTAATCTCCAAAATTTAAACTTGACTCAAAACTCAACCATTTCAAGTTTAATCTATTAATTTCATATAAAATCAAGTTAAAATAGAATTACTCATATTTTAATTACTAATTTCACTTTAATTTGCCTAACTCCAACATATGTTCCATACGGTTTAATTAATTTAAAATTTAAATTTTGTTTTGAACTAAACTAATTATAAGATATTGAATCAAATCCTACTAAAATCAATAAAATAAATTATATTTTATAGAATTTAAGTGCATATACTTTTTTTTAACTCGAATTCAAATTTTAAAAATTTTATTTTAACTTGACCAAACTATTTCTAATATGTTTAAAACACTCAATTCAAGTTATTATTTTATTATTATTATTATTATTATTACTGTCGCAGCAGCAACCGTCACCACAATAAAACAATAACAACAACAATTATTATTATTTTTAATCACATTATTAATAATATTATTATTAACTTTCTATTTCTTCGTCTTTTTTATGGCTATTATTATTATTATTATTTATTTATTTACCCTCTATCTCTCTTTATCTCTCTAGCGCTCTCTCTCTTCTCTTTTTATGCTGGTTATTTAGAAATAGTCTTTTTATTAAATAAGGGTAAAGTTACGTACTATTAGACCTCTTCAAATTTTGTGTATCGACGAAATTTATACTAGGTGTTGTTGTTGTCACTTTAAGTTAAATTATTTGTTTTTTATTGAAGTTTAAATTTGTTTATAACCTTATTTTCCTACGCATCGTCAAATTTTAAATATCTAATAAAATAAAAAATATATTTGTCACCATCCAACCCGTAATTACCAATTTGACATTACACTTGTAATATATTAATATCATTACGTGAATAAATTGAATATATATATTTACTAGATATATTTATTAAATATATTATAAATTTAGCAGTATGGAATTCGATCCGATGTATATTCAATATTAAAGTTATTATGTTTTATAACTTGTTTCTATTTATTAAATATATTTTTTTGAGGGAATTTATTAAATATATTATAAATTTATAATCCAAACAAATTAGTACGTAATCTCTATATATTCACTAGTAAAATTAATTCTATTTACTGAATAAAAAAATATTATTGGATACGCCCGTAATCTTGGAAGAGTACATCTGAACTAAATAAAACACACGAGCTACCAAAGACAGAACTCACTTAACACTTACTTCAATGCCCGAAAACCCTAATTCTGTCTGTATCTCTATCTCATCACCTCTGTGTATATATCCTAGTTCACTCTCTGGCCCGTTCACCACCACACGCGTTTCTCACACGCGCCTCTCTCTCTCGACCACCGGGCCTTGAAAGCATTTTCGACAATGGACGTAGTACCCCTCGGTCAAAACCCTAATAAACCGCTAGAGTTGCCTTTATCTTCAGTAACCGACCTCGCTTCTTCTCCTTCGGAGTATCCGTCTTCTCCAGTTATTGCTAGGTTTTCCGTCGAGAACGGAGCCGCCGAGCTCCGATTCCGGAACGAGTCCGGACCGGCTGATGCTGTCATTGTCGATCTTGCAACTGCTCAGGTCCGTCAGACTTAGTGTAGTTTCTGTTTTGATGGTATTTGTTGGATTGTTATGTTTTGTCTGATGATGTAAGTGAAGGAAATTTGTACTAGGAAATACTGAGTTGAGATTATTTAATATTGGATAGTTAAAAAATTGAAACAAAAATGCCAAGTTAGTTCACTGTTATTTTATTTCTCTGTGCTTATTTTGGTTTTCGTGTTGAAGGATATGTTGCTAATTTATTAAGATTATTTAAGTTTAAGTGAAAAAGATTGTTCTAATTCGTTCTTCTTTACTCTTTTTACGAGCAATGGAAACAGTTTGAAGGAGTATAAGTAGTAGTTAATCCGGTTATCTTCAGATTGAGTTTTGTTTATTGATGGTCTGACTTCTGAGTGATGAGAAGTTTTAAGCATTTGCGTCTTGTTAATGTGTGATGTAAGGATGATGTTGTGATCTATAGTTGTTTAGAATTTGGAGTGTAACACTCACCATGTTGTATTTTTTTTTCTGTTCAGTTATTCAAGTTAGGGCCTGTTCAATCCGTTTGCATATGTGAATGCTCGAGTTCTGAGACCAGAAAAGAGGTACTGAAATTGGATCGTTGTTAATATTTTTACGTAATTTTGTGAATATCTGCTTCTCAAGATTGTTGCTTTTCATTGATGAAAGTAACCTTGTTTCGTAAATGTGAGCTATAATGCTTCATCTAACTGTATGATGACTTGGTAAATGTTGCTAGATGTTCAAGTCTTAACATGTCACTTTTTACCAGAAATTTTCGAGGGGGTGCAGTATCCAATTTAGAAATGAGGAAGAGAGCAGAACCTTTCAATGTGCATTTGAGCAATGGAAGAAGGGAGCTGTTGTCCCAGGTACTTCTTTGGAAGGTTCATCCAGCTTAATATGGACAATTCTGTGCTATTATGTCATGTGTGGTAACAGATATTTAGGGCATCCAATTGTCTTGATCCTTGTTTCCTTTACATGTCTATTTCAGTTTTGTCTTTCCGAACACTTTAGCACTTGCGATCATCTGTTCAGTCATTTATGACTTGCTTTATGGTTTTATAAAGATGTGTTGGAAATGGTGAAAGTTGTCACCAACACTGTATTGGAAAAATCCAGTTGAATGCACAACCAAGATGGCATCATTACGAAAAAAATTCCATTCATTGCCGTGTTCCATATAAGGACATCACTTAATGATGGTAAAGATTGTTAACATTGAACCTTGTACATTGCCAAAGCAGTGATATATTTTGAAATTTGTGTTTAATTCATGATTTTGGACTTTTAACTGTGGCAATATTTTCTTAAGGTCAAGTTTAACTTTCACGGCATTATTGTAATAAACAGGATGGCCAGGAAAATATTTTCCATAAATTCACCTTGCATTGAAATAACAGTAATTTGATTGGTTATTCCTCTGATGCTTGTGGTATGCTTGATGGAAGAACCCTTTCAGGATTTGGAGCAGAAAATTTTCTTGATTTTTTGATATATAATTAGTTTTATAGTTATTTAACTGAATTTTGCTACCACATACGATTTGACACTATTCGATTAGCATTCTGCTAAAAGTTATTTTTATGCACTGAAACACGTTTGGTGCCTGTTATTTGTTTCTGATTGTTTCTTTTCTACCCTTTCAGGGACACTTCCTAATGGAACAGTTGAACTTTCCAAAAGCAAATTTGATGTTAAGATAGAGCCATCATCTGCCAAAATGTATTTTCATTATTACGGCCAACTGTTACACCAGCAAAATATGCTACAGGATTTTGTGAGAACAGGTTGAGTTTGTTAAATGCAATCTTAGAGCTTTTGTTGCATGCAGTTTCTGTCTGTCTGATTTGTAGCTTGATTAGGTATGCTAGTACCTTTATTACTTTACCTTATAATGAAAACCACACAAATGATTGTGATGCTCAAGAAATTTGAATGATGTGATATCTGACGCTAAGGATTGATATCTTTTGCTTTAGGAACCTATTATGCTGCAGTAATTGAAAATCGGGAAGATTTCTTTGGTCGTGTTGTGGTTGATGTCGGTGCTGGAAGTGGCATTTTGTCATTATTTGCTGCTCAGGTATTGTGGTTTCACATCCATATTTTGTTTGTTCTATTTACGTGGGTGTAAGACTGATTTTATGCTCCTCTTCTACTTCAATTAGGCTGGTGCAAAGCATGTTTATGCCATTGAAGCATCTGAAATGGCAGAATATGCAAGCAAACTAATTGCTGGGAACCCATCTTTGGCTGAAAGAATTACAGTGAGATTATGTCTGGTCTCTTCATTCTATATATTGCAAATGATTTCTCATTTTACTATTTTGGCACATTGTCATCTGATATAGGTAATAAAAGGTAAAGTTGAGGAAGTTGAATTGCCAGAGAAAGCAGATATTCTTATATCTGAACCAATGGGTAAAGCTCTTTCTTTTTGTCACTCTGAGGGATGTTCATTTCTTGTAACATCAACAATGACAACTTACTTTCCTTTTCTTGTTAATGGCTTTAATGGCTTTTGCTATTTGTTCTTTCTGACATTCAAATAACCCCAATTCCCCTTCATTGGAGGAGGGGACAAGCTTGGTCAGCCTAAATACAACAGCTAAAGTGATGTACTGAAGTTTATAATTTACCATTATTATGTGTTGAATCAAATTCGGTTTTAAGCTTCTCTAAAATTTTCTTGGATTTTATCTGTAGGAACCTTATTGGTCAATGAAAGAATGTTGGAGTCCTATGTAATTGCTAGAGATAGGTTTCTTGTACCAAATGGAAAAATGTTTCCTACAGTTGGAAGGTAGGTTTTAAATATCTCACACCTCCATCTTTTTATTGCATTTGGTTCAGTGATCAAGTTGACGTGTTTTATGCATGGATTTTTATGCTGTTGGAATTAACCAACCAGGCAACCATATGCTTCGGCCTATGAATCTCTTCTTCTAAATCTGTATAAATCGATATTATTACATTCCAGTTCCTTAACACATCCAGATATTTGTTATCTTTCTTTTTTAATGAGATCTCAATTCTAGCAACAGTAAAGGAATGACTTATATTGAGAACAATTATGGATATATGATATTACCTTAGTCCTCATCAGATATTTTTCTCTTTTACTGTTTGCTTTAGATTATTGGATGTGCTCCTATATCCTGTGGTTCCTATTGGCAGCTTGCTCTGTGCTCGTCTATGTTGCTAAAATGTGTTCTCATTGCTCCTCTATGAAACATATTTCTCTTTTATTCTGTCATATATAAATTTTAATACTTGTACAGTTTGAGATTAAAAGAATATTGATTGTGAACCAAGTCAATCATATTTAGCTTTTCGATAGTTGATATTCTTTCTTGGTCACTCTCTAATCTAGTCATCATCTGTGCAACGAAGACCAAATGTGAATATAAGGACTTTAGTTCATCAGTACTTGCTGGTAACTTTTGGATGTGTGATATATGTTAGACTTACGGAGGCAGTACTGGTGTCATTAAAAGTCTGAGATTTGCTAATTGGTGTGTTGAGATGGCAATGTGTGTGATTATTAGGATGGCAGCAGGTTTGCTGCATTAATTTTCTTTTATATTTGGCCCATTTCTCAGCTTGCCTTAACTGTAAGCCTTTTAAATTAGCTTTAAGTTTCCATTATTCATTTCATCAACTTTAATAAACTTGCAACTGTAGATTGAATCAACAAACTTTCTTATTTTTGCAGGATACACATGGCACCTTTTAGTGATGAATATTTATTTGTTGAAATTGCTAATAAGGTATTCGTTTATTGTAGTTTGCTATGGTGATTTTTGACTCTGCACTATTGTTGCTGCACCTTCTTTTGTATATGCAAATATTTGGAGGGCTTGTATCACTTATTTGTGGAGCTTTCTTATTGCCAAAGCATAATGTTGTTCTAATTAGCTCTTCATATTGATTTCCTGAAGTAACTTGATTGAAATAGATCACAGTGACTTTATTGATGCTAAAAATGTTGTCCCTCAGTTTCTGTGGTTTTTTTTTTTTGTATACAGGCCTTATTTTGGCAGCAACATAATTATTATGGAGTTGATCTTAGATCATTATATGGATCTGCATTCCAGGGATATTTTTCTCAGGTTCTTCATGAGCTCGCAATCTTTTTCTTAATGTATTTGGTTGCATATGAAAATTGGTTCCGTTCCTCTACGATTCCCAACTTATGCATGTCTGCTTTTCAGAAAAAAATTTATATTGCTAATCTTAATGTATTCTTGTTTGTATTTATAATTTCTGTCTTGATTCCTTTTATTGGGTCTGTTATATTTCTTTTACAGCCTGTTGTAGATGCTTTTGATCCAAGATTACTGGTCGCTCCTGCTGTATTTCATGTGATTGATTTTTCTGAGATAAAGGTATGAATAATGCCCTCTCCACGATGAATTCCCAATTTTTGGTCTGATTATCAATCAATGCTTAGGCCAAACTCACTTTGTGGATTTCCATAGCCATTTTTAGCCTCTCCTGCCTGACAAAACTCAGTCTCTCATCATTTGTAATCAATTTATTTGAGTCATGGATTCTCATTCTACACCCTGTTTGTGCTATTCATCAAGGCTTAGGCCAACCTTATATTGGGGATTTCCATGGCCATATTTGGCCTGTTCGGAAGTGAGCCATAACGACATTGATTGTACAAGTTTCCATTAAAACCTGTTGAAATCCATCGCATATGAAAAACAAAAGAGAAGTTTAATATATTGGGACTTTTAAACACCTTAATTTGGAGCCTCTAGCAGGATCAGGCTTAAAGTCCTCAATGAACACATTTGCATGGCTTGTGAGATGTGCATATGATTATCTATGATTTTTCTATGGTTCTATATACTTAAACGGAAAAGCTGTTCCTTGTGATAAATAGAATTATCGATAATGACATCTAAAATGTGTCCTTGCTTTTCTTTCTTTATAAATAAATTAAGTGCATGTAATTTGTTTAGTAACACTTTGTTCAGGAAGAGGATCTATACGAAATTGAAATTCCTCTCAAATTCATAGCTTCTGTGGGGACCAGGATCCATGGGCTGGCATGTTGGTTTGATGTGTTGTTTGATGGGAGGTAAAGTTATTTGACTTTGGTGATTATCTAATATTTTCATTGCAGCTGGTCTGCAATTTATGTTTCGCCGATGTACGTATGCAGTACTGTACAAAGGTGGCTTACAACTGCCCCTGGTGCGCCTACAACCCACTGGTATCAATTAAGATGTGTTCTGTCTCAGCCACTGTATGTTATGGCGGGACAAGAAATAACCGGCCAGCTTCGCATGGTTGCACATAACGCTCAGAGTTACACGATATACTTAACAATGTCAGGTTGGTGGTTTTTGCGTTGGTTTACATTTTTTTATGTTTCATGCATTTTGAGCAACTTGCTAAACAACATAAGCAGCTAAAATGTGGGGCCCTGGTGCTGATCAAGGGGGAATACTACAGACATCATCATGCAAACTTGACTTAAAAGAGCCATATTATAGGATGTCTCAACCACAGGCTTACACTGTGGCACATGACCAGCAACCACAACTGATAAATGCGCAGGTAGGTGAAGAGAACCATCCTTCATCTCTAAGTTTTTATCTAAATATCTGAGGCAAATCAAATGATTGGGACCCAAACACGAATACTTTCAGTTTTTTCCAAGTGGATGTTCGATCCTCGCGGATCTGTACTGTCAGAAGTTAAGGAATTGCATTTAATGCCGTGTAAAATTATAATTGCTGGTTAGGCAAAAGAAAGGATTTGGGATTCTCGTTGTTAAATCCTTCTTGGTTCTTGGTAAAAACAACCTGATATTGCTTTTTGGTCTCTTACAGGATATACCCATTCAAGCAGAGGATTTGCAGGAACCTGAGTTGATACAACAACCTGCTCAAAATTTTGATGGTGTGTAACAATTTTGTCATAGCATGTATTTGTACCCTTGAATCAATTTATCTGGAAAAGGGTTCTTGTATGTTGTCATTTCTCTGGTAAATGATGTCATAACTCATAAACCCTTACTGTACCGAGTCCTGATTGCATTTCGGACGTCTTTATTGATCATAAAGTCATATTTATCACCAGAACCATATAAGTTTTGAACTGCTATTCCAGTAGCTCGTTTCGTAGTGTATGACAAGCGAGCGAGAGATGATATCAAGATTTTGAAGTCCCAAGTAGCTCACTGTGAGTAGGAGATGCTAATAGTGCCCATGAATTCCTTCAAAAAAAATAGTGCCCATGAATTTGATAGAAGCGAAAAATTACATGCGTTTAGAATAAGAGCATTCATGATGTTCTTTTTAGTAATTGAGATACACGTAAAGACACAAGCATTTTAATGGTTGCAAGGTCCTCGCCAATTTCTGAATTCTGCATTTAGTGACAACAGCATCACCATTAGCTCCTGATTCTTCATCAAGCCATCCATAATTAGAGACATTGATTCTTAATTACGGATGAATGACTCGGAACTGGATGGCTTGAACTTGTCTAATTGTTTTCTTCAAGTTATCACCCTCTGTTAATGATGTACCAACTATTGCATACTTCAACTTTTCTAAAGATCTGCAAGGAGTACAGGGGAACTAAAGAAACCTGCTTATAGTCTAACTGGGGTTAACCTCTTACATTTCGGCTTTAACTGACTGCGGCTACGGCAGGCTCTGGCTGAATGGCAACCACTCTATAACAACGGTTGCATAGCGTAGGGTGATCGATGAAAGAACCAACTTCAGGTGTGTAATTCCAACACCTTTCACATTTTAAGCCATCCGCACGCGACACACCAATCCAGATTTTGCTGCTTCCTTCAATGAGATACTCTCCAGTGTGTGGTATGCTTTGAATGAGTTCACTATCAAAACGAGATAATACCTCTACCTGCAGATGGCCATTTATATTATGAACATATCGATATTATATTCAACAAATTGAAGAAAACAAGCACCACTTACCTGAGATGTAATGAATATTCGATGCAATTCGTCTGCATCGTTGCCGGATTTGCAAAGTGCACGTAACCTCGACGCAAGGCTCTCATCGGAGGTATGTAGATAGACCTTTGCATCTAAACTGGAACCAATCAACTTCCCCATTCGAGCAATCTCCAGGACTTTATTCACCTCTGTACGCAGCTGGTGAAATTGCATCAGCCAGAAAAGTGTTTAGATACCTCATCACAACATCAAAACATGTTAACCATTTCACTCGAACGCACAAAAAATAAATGTTCTAAGTGCGAGTCGTCTTCATTCATCCGATTTGTCAGTAGCTTTAAACGATCTCTCGAGTTTATGACATAATGTAAAAACACAATGGAAACAAAGGGAAAGGTCTTCTTTAGTTGAACTAACACGAATGGAGAATTATTGAGTGTACAGAGTGGTTACCTCAAGAATCTTCCCCCAGAAATCAATTTCATCATCAGGAAAAGCGAGCCATTTTGGATTCAACTCAGGCCACTTCAATTCAAAAACAAATTTGGCAGCAGAGCCATCATCTTTGATATATTGAAAGGGAAGATTTTGCCACACATCTTCAGCCAAATGGGGAAGAATTGGAGCAATAACCCTCACAATGGAAAGGAGATGAGCAGAAAGAACAGTTTGACAGCTTCTTCGAGTAAAACTCACATTGCCCCTGAAAGCCATCAACTTTAGAGGAGGAGAAAGAGCAGAAGAGATAGATCTTTTTCACATGCTTACAAGCAAACCGGAAACCGAACCATCTACGGGAATAGTTAGGTTATGAAGCAAGTAAGATAGCATGAAATGCAGCAAGATTCAAAGCATTGAAGAAGAGAATTACCCAACATAAAGTCGATCTTTGGCAACGTCGAAATAGAAATTCGATAGATCAACAATAACAAACCGTTGTATGATCTGCAAAAGGAAATCATGTACATCTAATAAGCACAGGACAAAAGCCATTCTATCCTTCCATTCTTTGAAATCTATTGAATCTCATGATTACCATTTAACAAATGTTCCCATCTTTCATCTCTTACTTTGTCCTTCCCCTTCCAACACGTTTGCGGGTTAAAAATAACTAATCATTTTAAAGCTCCTTCAGGCTTAGATAAGCATGTCTCAGGGTTTATTACAACTAGGACTTAACATGTTACTGCATGCACATATTTCCTGCATACCTTTGTTTTTACTTGATTTGCATGTACATAAGCGAGTAGTCTGATTGAATAAATTTTATACCTGGAATATCTTGAAGAACTGATAATTCTCATAACTCTCTCTTATGTTGATTACAATATTTTCCAACTGAAAAAGTGCATGCTTATCGATCATTGGGAGATCATCGTACGGAACAGCATTACCAACCTATCAATGACACAATGGTTCAATCAAAATTGAGTGGAAATACAGGTTCCTTATCTGAAGAAATAAGCTTAATTACTACTGTATTCCCCACCAGATAAGAAATTAATGCTAACTTACTTTCCAATCATGCAGATTCCCCAAAAGATATCTCAATGTTCCTCGCAGCTTCCTGTACATGTCAGATATTTGTCGAAGGACTTGTGCACCAATCATAACATCGTTCATAAAATCTACACTTGAAACCCAGAGTCGTAACACATCAGCTCCATAAGCAGGTGCCTCCTGCCAACAACAGGTAAACAACAATCTGTGATCTACAAAATACAAAAAATGAAAGCTTACACAACAGATCAGTTCTGACCAACCTTCGAGTTTTTTCCACCTTCAATTATCATACGAGGATCTACAACATTACCCAAAGACTTGCTCATCTTAGAACCCTTCTCATCCAATACAAAGCCATGGGTTATGACACCCAGATATGGAGCTTTTCCTGCATAAGAACAACAAAATGAAGTACAAGAACATATTACTTGATTAGGAACAGGATGCTTCCGTAGAAGTATCAGTAATAATAATCATGTTTACAAGCAATATGGAACTTTCAAGGGCCAAGACCGAACTTGCAGGACTAGAATTATATTTAGACATTGAATACCTCTTGTAGCGATACTTGTCAACAAGGAGCTCTGGAACCACCCACGATGTTGATCTGTACCTTCAAGATACAAGTCTGCAGGAAAAGTAAGTCCATTCCTTTGACCCAACACGGCTGCCCACGAAGAACCTGGAGTAGCAAGGCAGTAACCAAGAAGCATCACTTTTCTTGACTTTGTATTGAGTGATTTATCTAATAGGTACTTTGCTGGTGCTTTCTATCATAAGCAGACAATCCTGGATTGATTTAAGGAAAGACAAGGACCATTTGTCTATCCAAAGTGCATGCCAATATATACAATATAAATGTTCTGATAAAATGAAATTAACTAGAATTCAAAGCCTTCAGTTATGCTTAATTGTCTTCAAGAAAAAAAAGAACACATCTTTATCTAGGCAAATCATAGTTCACTTTACCTGAATCAAACCATACATCCATTGTGTCAGTCCCTTTTTCATATTCTGATGCTTTGTCACAATACTTCTCAGGGAGTAGGTCTTCTATTTTCATGTACCACCATGCATCACTGCCCTTCTGGGATATTATAGCTGCAAAAGTAGTTCATCAAAATTTTATATCCATTGTCGAGGAATAAACTATCATACTAAACATTCTAAACTACAGCAGTGAAGGCAATGTCCAATTCATAAAAAATGGTACAAATTGAAAAGAGAAGAAACACGACATGAAGAATTGCAAATTTGTATTATATGTAAGCCATATGAAAGAGATATGACTAGAACTCAATGAAAGAAAGAAGACATAAACAGCTGTTCTACAAGGTTCATACACTTGATATGATTGATGGTCTCTTCATTCATAAGAGGTTCCTTTGTCTTTACATGATAAAATACTGGAATTGGGACACCCCATGTTCTTTGCCTTGATATACACCAGTCAGATCGGCTTGAAGTCATGGCAGAGATTCTGTTTTCTCCCTGAGTAATGGTCATTGTGGAAAAAAAAAGTAATTGACTTGCAAATATGAACATCAAATTATGAAATGAAAAATAATTCACAAGCGTTAATTAAGTTTTCATGATTAAACTTAATTACTTTGTTGGACCAGGGTAGCATGCATTTATAAATGAAAAAGAATAAAGTTTATTGAAATCACTATTCCGACGTAACAAGTCACTGATCGCAACAATACCATATCATTAGAATGCATCTTCCTCAGCAGATCTCACATAAATTAGAATATCTATTTCGAATGAGAAATCCACAGATTCACACAAGTGGAAAGTTGGAAACTTGTAACATGTCAACTTCACTACTTGGCTCTAAGACATTATATTGTCATGTTTATAGCGAACCTTGAACAAAAAGAGCTAAAAGGAGGATTCTTGCTGCCTTGACAATTTCGGTCAGCCAAACCTTTAAAATACCCATATATCAAGTACTAGTTACTAGGGACTAATCACGCACTCTTGTATTTCAAGGCAAATGAAGAAATCATTCATTTTAAGCCAGTTGCATGTTTGACATAGCATGTATGATAAGCAACATCTTTTCAGTGTCAGAGTATAAAAAGAGCTGATCATACAGAGCATTCTTGGCCAAAGCAACAGAATACTACCAACAATCAGTACCTGAGTTGGGATCCATTTAACAGTGCCAATTGCATCCATAGCAGCCTGGCGAAACCCTTCCACTGAGGCAAACCATTGCTCAGTGGCTCTAAATATTGTAGGTTTTTTTGTGCGCCAATCATATGGATATTTGTGTTCTGCATAACACAAAAGAAATCTTGAATCCCGGATATGCTTTCCTTTCTTATCTAAAGTGCAGAGCACAGTTACACAAGATTTACAGTATAAGCAATAAATTTAATAGAAAGATTCTGACATACCATATGATTCCTCCATTAACAGAGACATTTGGTCATCCAGGTATTTAACTACAGCAATATTACCATCTCCGAGCACATCAAGCCCATTAAACGTAGCAGCATCTTCGGTAAACTTTCCGTCATCATCAACAGGAGAAAGAATGGGCAACCCATACTTCAAGCCAGTTACATAATCCTCCTGACCATGACCAGGAGCTGTATGCACCAGTCCAGTTCCTGATTCTGTAGTAATATACTCTCCTCCAACAACAATCGGGCATTTCCTGTTGTCTATCGGGTGACTATACCTTAAACATAAATTAAAAAGAGATTTTAGAACACAGATGCGATTACTAGTTGATCAGTGGTAGATTGCAAATTCAATTTAGTTTCCTAGTCAACAGGGTGAGGAAAGTGATGTTCATATGATTGCATTTTGATGAGACCTTTCAAGTACAAAACTTAATTTTCATATCAAACCTGCAGTTCTCAAGATCTGACCCCAGCATTGTTTTCTTGACAACAAGTTTAATGCCCAATTTTGCTTCCAAAGTTGGCACAAGCTCTGATGCTACAACAAGAAAATGTTTCTTTTGTTCCTTCAGAACATTTCCCAGCTTACGATTCTTATGTCCAGAGGATGTAGACGCATCTTCTGAATTGGATTGGATTTCAACCACAGCATATTGAAGGTTGGCATTGACTGCAACAGCTGAAAACACAAGCTCCAAAATATTAAGAAGACAAAGTATGCAAGTGGTAGAAGGGCTTGCAGATACAGCATAACAACTTGTTTAAAAGCTCCACAAAGCCATCGAAACATATACCTGCATTGGCTGGTATAGTCCAGGGAGTGGTAGTCCATATAGCTAAGTAAAGATCAGGAAAGAATTCATCTAAGAACCCACCAGAAGTTGGATGAACATTAGTTAACTTGAAGATGGCATATATGCTTTTTGAAACATGCCCCTCAGGATACTGCATTCAAATGGATGTAGAGCGGAATATTATGACAATTTGTAGACAACGAACATAAAGGCACAGACACAAGGGTTTCACTAGAAGAATGTTGTCAGTGGTAAGAATGCTGTCAGTTGTATATCTGAGAATATAAATTTCAATATGTGTAAAGACAGTGTCCGGGGAGATTGAATAAAAGAAACTCTCAGATACCGGGAGAGAGATGGGAGGATTCTGAGAGATGGTGCAAATGCCAACCAAGAAGAAAAAGATGATTACAATTAAAGGGATTTCAGATAGAATAACATTAAAGAACAAGATCTTGCACAAACCAACTATACAAAACAGCAAAACGAATGTTACTTGTACAATTTACGAATTAAAATCTACCAAAGGCAATTAGATTTTGCAGAAACAGAGATAAGAACATCTCAGTATCACAGACAAACTAATTTACCTCCAACTCTGCCTCTGCAAGAGCAGTACGTGATGATGGACTCCAGTGCACTGGCTTCCTGCCCCTATAGATGTATCCTTTAAGGGCCATTTGGCCAAACACTTCGATCTATAATTAAATAAAAAATTATACATTGAGTCCTAATAACAGATGAGAATTGAAATATATTGCATCCCATGAGGCAGTTGTTCTTTTTGAAAACAGGATTATCTACATTCATTCAAAGATAGATTACCAAGGCCACTCTTAGCAGGAGATGTATATCCTACAATATATTACTCAGTTCTATTATTTCAAGTTTACTGAAAACAATAACAAAAGGCAGCACCAGTAGCCCTATATCAGACTGTGAGAGATACCTAAAAAGTCCCATAGAGGTTCCATATAATCATTATCACGCACAAGCATAATGAAGAAAAGGTGTATCAGCTACCTGGGCAGCTTCATACTCTGGATCTAGAGTTAGATAAGGATTATCCCAGTCCGCCCATACTCCATAACGCTGCAAGTGAAAAGAGCTATCAATCAAAAGTTTAGGGAGACATTGTTCAATGCAAATAAAACCAATTTATTACCAACTTTAATCTCTAGAAGATGGTTCTTGGCTTCAAAGTTTATGTACCTTAAATGATGTCATTTGAGTCTTGACAGTTGCTTTAGCAAATTTTGCTGCCTTTGTTCTTAGTTTTGTCGGTGTAAGATCTTTTCTGGTGTCCTGGTCCAATGACTGCAGGACTGTGTAATCCATCATGAGAGCAACTCAACTTGAAATTCTACTCACATGTTTAAACTCAATTGATTCCTTAACACGTTTTAGAAAGTGATAACTTCCCAACTTTCCTTTTCTACATTGAAACTTATCAACAAAAGCAAAATCATTGCAAATCAAATCAACATATGAGATAACGTGTCCAGTAAAATCTCGTATCAGCTTCTTTTCCCAACATATCAAGAATGATTATCTATACAAAAGTCGCATTGCAATTACCAGGAAGAACTAGCATGGAAAAGAAAAGGGGACGAAGCAAAACGTGCCTTTTAACTCAATTGGCAGACCATGACAATCCCAACCCGGTACATAATTAACTTTATAATTCTGAAGAATCTGTCCAGTCAAGACCACCATAAAAATAAGAATAAGAACACAAATGAAGGTATTATATAATCCAATAAAATGAAAGTGCTTATTAATCATCACATCACTTCTGTATCAAGTATCAAGTTCAAATAATAACGACGTTTTTTATCTCAATAACAACACCCAAAATTTTCAGTCATTGGTGTATCGCATAATATCTTTTGTACACCATGTATGGCCTACTTTGCCAAAATGGGAAGTGACACCAATGCCACATGTAAGAATCGTGTGAGAAAAGAAAAGGCAAGACAAACTAATCCCACCCATCTCCCCAGCCCCACAGCCAAAAGAAAAACTCTTCTTTTTCACCAATTCATGATGATTCATCAAGCAGGTTACAATAACACACCTTATAACGATTTATTATATCTTTCAAGATTTTATTCAATGCATGTCCCATGTGCAGGTCACCATTAGCGTATGGAGGTCCATCATGAAGAACAAAACTTCCCTGGGAAAGGCCAAGTTAATACAAATAAGTCAACAAGTTAGATAGAACAGACAATAAGGATAGTTGTGAACCTCACCCCATTGTTACTTTCTACAACTCTCTTGAAAACCTGGTTGTCATCCCATAATTTCTGAAGCTCAGGCTCCCTCACCAAAGCATTTGCTCTCATGCCAAATGTTGTTTTTGGTAAATCAACAGTATACTTGTATTTTCCTTCTCCTTGCTTTTCCCCTGAACAATTTAATGCAAGTAAAATAAGAGTTGCATTCAATTTGATAAAAGACTTGGATGAGACACAGTAGTACAATTGAAAAATTGCGGCCAACATCATCCAACGAGTAAACTCAACAATTTGCACACCTTCAGCAGCCTTTTTAGCAGCCATAACAGGCCCTCTAGATCTTCGCTTCGAAGATAGGGCCTCACTACTGGAATATGTGCAATTACTTCCAATGTTTACAAATGACAGCACTGTAACCGAGGAGCCCCTACGAGGGCAGAACAAGTTGGCAGAAGCAGCATGCCTAAAGGATGAGCAACTCCTCCGTGACAAAACCTGCAAAGCATACCGCAACACAATCAGCATTTCAACAAAAAACTTGAACTCAAGACCACAAGAACTTGGTATGTACTTTGAAACTTATCAAGCCAGAGTAGAAGAAAACTTGATAAACACTTCAGATGGTAATGTGAAGGGCAAATTACATGGCATAACCAAGTCAACGAATTGGTCAAGCCAATGCGCAAACTCTGGAAGCAAGAGCGAGTAAGCCATGGAAAAGAACACGTGGGGCCACTTCACATAACCAGAACTCAATCCTCAAAAGACTTAAAGCTGAAACCATTAACAATTCTAAACTCTTCTATACTCTTTTCTCTATCCGACAATTCCTCAAACAAATGGTGAACCTGAAACAAACAAAACCAACTAATCCACATAATAACACTATCAAGTCATTCAAGCACAACCCAGAAACGTCGGCCAAAGCCAACATAAACCCAACCAGCAGACTCCATGGAGGCCAACTCTATGTAATTTAAAGAAACAAACTTTGACAAAGTGAGAAATGAGAAGAGCTAGCGAAATGCAAGTGAAGTCAGACAGTGAAGAAAGAACATATGGGCATCGAAACGTACCCGATAAGAAGAGGATTGGACCATGGCCATGTTGGTGAGCACGTAGCCAATGATTTATGAAGGAAAGTTATTGTTTTCTGGTCATTTTCGAAGGGACTTTGGTTATTAGCAAAAAAGTTGCCTTTTTTTTGTGTGGATAATAGATAAATCCAAGCAGCCTCTGTTTTTCTCTTATACACTCCGTTTCGAACCATTCCCTGTTCTCATTTTCCTTTCCTCCGCCTCTTTCACGCTTAGCCCAATTGTTCAATACGATTTTCTTTAAATTCTGAATATGGGATTTTATAACATCTTTTTGGTCAACCCTTTGTAAGTTCCAACAAACATGGGGCAGACAAATTGTTGTTAATACCAAGTTTTTTTTTTTGTTGAAAGAAGTTAATACCAAGTATTGAGTTTTGTTCTTTTTTACCTTGTATGCATGCTCGTAAAGTGTTAAAGTATGGAAAGAATCAATTTTGGAACTTGGACTTGTTGCTTGAAAAGACCCAAAAACACTTCTTGTTTTCTGTTTTGACAAGGTGGGGCTAAAGATCTTGTTTGACAAACAACGGATTATATTAGTTGTTAGTTAATTATATCAACTAATTTGACTAGCGAACAACATCAACTGCTTATTAAAAACATTTGGTAAACTGATTCTAGCGTATCATCGGATTGAATTGGAAGTTGACTCAGTTGTGGCCATCCAACTCATCTCTTTCTCGACCAGCCACTCCTCAATCCAAAATCTCATTATGCAGGGGATTTATGAACTGTTCACGCGGAGCTGGACGATGGTCTATCATCACATTTATCACAAGAGGAACCGTTGTGCGGACTGGTTAACGAGTTATGCTGTGCATTTTGCGATATGAACCACTTATTTTGAACATCCACTTATTGGGTGTCATGTACTCCTTCTAGAGGATATGTCGGGAATCTATTTCTCAAGACTCGTTGTGTAATTGGTTTTTTCTCCTTCACATATATATATATATATTTGGTAAAATTAGCTATTCAGTATTAGTTGTTAATGTGTAAAGTGAATTATAAGGGCATAATTTTTAAAAAAATTATAAGGACATGAATATTAGATTTCTTAGTATTTTATTGAATATTCTTATAAGAATTTAGATATCAATATTTAATTTTACAAAAATTAAGTTTATAATTTTAATAAAAAACATAATAATAATAATAATAATAATCCAACGTTAAATTCTTTTTTAATATGAATGATGCAGTGAGCTACAATATATTAGTATTTTTTCATATAATGAGTATGAATTTTATTATTTAATAAATTAAAAATATATATAATTATAGTATGACACAAATACAATGTATAGTAGTTATATACTAAAAATATTAATTTGATGTGACTCTTTATGTTCAAAATTTTAATATTATGGTATTTTTAAATGTAAACTAATATTATAAAATTAAATAAAGATTAAAAAGTTTAATTAACTCATTTATTATATTCTTCTAAACTTCACGACATAATTGTACTATAAAAAAAACTAACTTTGAAAACACACAAAGTAAAAATAGAGAGTAAAGTGGAGCACAATATTGTCATTAGGTAAAAAACTAACTCTAAAAACTCCTCTTATGGAGCTTTTAGAAATAAGCTTATTGGGGTTAAATAAGCTAACCAATAAGTCATTCATCAAACACGCCAATAATTTTTTAAGATGGTCAAAAAGTTAACTTTTAGTCAATAAGTTAAAAAACAGCTTATAAGTCTATTTTACTATTGTTCTGGCCTGGTTTGCATGTTGCTTCATGTTTCCAGGAGGCAAACTGAAAATGAGAAAACATTCATAAACCAGATACTGAAACATGAATGCTTATTACTAAATGAGGTTCGTTACTAGCTTTAGCTTTAGATCACGCGATGACCTTAAGAAAAATAGGTTACAAAAAGAAGTAACAGAAGCCACTCTTGTGCAGCTAACTAGTGATCTAACATGTCAGCATTTCTTCCAGAAGTGCTAGTAAAGATCCTCTTAGCGATTGATAGCAGAATCGGAATCATAGCGGCGAGTGAGAATTGCAGTTCCGAGCTGCTGGTCTTGACTGTGATCTGCCCTTTTTGCTTATTGTTCAGTCCTACTTGGATGGCCAGTTTAGAGTTTCTACTGATAGAGAACTGAGACTGTAGGTTGGCCATAATACCCAGATTACCTCTCCATTTCATCAGAGACAAACCTAGAGTGGACTGATTTTGGTCTAGGATAAAATCCTTACTCTTGAGCCGTACCTCGAAGTTAGCTCCATAACCCATATCACCTCCAGATCTCACTGCTCCAGCATTTCCCACCAATGCCAAGCGCTTTCCAACTACAATTTCATCCTCCATTTTTAGTCCAGGTGCTACACTTTTGCCAAGTATAGTAACTGATATTCCAGCAGATGTTTTGTTGTTCTTGAAATTCTTGAACTTGGTTTCTCCTTTGAGGACGTATGCAAGCTGCCTTCCAACAGTCTGGATGTCAAGCCCCGCCATTGTCGATCCATTATCTTCATGCTTGGCTGAAATCGATGAAACTAGGTGAATGCTGAGGTTTTTCTTGTCCTCTGCGATTTGAACAGAAAATGCACCCGGATAGCGATCAGCAAGAGCAAGACTGCCTTCAAGGCTAAGACCATCATAACCACAATCATGGTCCCATCCATGTGAGTCTAGAACTGGCCTCACAAGAAGCTGAGCTGTAGGCTCCAACATTCGGTACCTATAAGATGGGTTTTCACTGTCAAAGGAAGGTGGAAGAACAAAGTCAGGCAAAGGAACTGACACAGTTGATGGACTCCCATCTTCTTTATCCAGACGTTCCTCATGGTTAGCCCAATCTTCACCAACATTATTTTTTATCTTCTTCTTGACCTCCTTCAATTTTTTCACCTCTTCTTTCCACTGCTTCCTTTGAAGTAGTTTCACTCGATAATCATACTCGTCAAAGTAGGCTTGTCTTTGCTCTTTGCTGAGTTTATCAACCTGGGATTTTCTGAGAGGCTTGAACGGTGGGAGTTTGTCATACTCATCTTCATCATCAGAATCTGATACGTCCAATAATTCTACGTCAGAGTCAACATTGTCATTAATCTGATCAGCAGCAAGTTTTGGGTGAGGGTGGCACATCAATAGAGAAGAGATCAAGTGGGGGAGAGGCAGCGAACGAGGCCTAAAGCTGAGAAGCTTCCTGTCATCAAAGGGATCTCCAGACTTGAATAGAGAACTTGCTTCTGATAAAATCTTCAGAGAGTAACATAAGAGTAATAACTCGGGTTGCCAACTTCCTCCATTAGGAAGGACACTCTTTCCATTTTTGTTCCTTAAACATGCTTCATTATTCTCCACAAGAGAGACAGGGTGCATCATATTTGGATGCATTAGTCGCAGATCACCTACTGCCTGGCTAATGGCCTGTTGAATGACATTGGATCTTTGTGCAACAAACAAGTTAAAGTTGAGGGACGACTCATATGGCCCATCAGGTAGAGAAGAAGAAGCATGGGTAAGCAGGACAATGGCATTTTGCCATATTGATGTAGTCAGTGACTTGGTAAGTGAGCGTAACAATGGCAAGTCATGGAGATCCTTTGCATGGCTGTCTAGCCGATCCACATAAAGGACAACATCTGGTGGACACCTTTTACTTAACCTTTTTATGGATGCCAATATTTTCTGATTGGTAGCATCTTCCTTCAGACATGATCGAAGACCTGGAGTATCAAACATTCTTAGCTCTACCCCATCAATTGTGTCAACAATCTCCTTCACCTCAGTTGTGGCAGGTTCAAATGCACTAATTGGGACTTTTTTCTTACCAAAGAGAGAATTCACGGTTGCACTCTTTCCAACTCCAGTTTTCCCTAGAACCAAAATGTTCAAAGAGAAATCTAAACTGTCTTTGTCCTCCATTTCAAGCTGCATAGCCATTCTCCATGCAGATTCAAGGTTAAACTCTTGATTCCGATGTCCCTCTCCGAGTACAACTAGCCTGTTCAACACTTGTGCGACTATAGAGTCTTTAGGGGAAGATCCCAATCGGTGAACAAGCCTCAAAAATTTCAGCATAATGAGTTCGATCTTTTCAAATATCTTCTTATCTTCTGTACCTGTACTGTACATTATACTGCCAACCACATCTGATACTGAAGCTAGGATTGCTTGGTGGAATGAGGAACCTACACCAACAGGTTGCTCCACAGAAAATACTTTGGAACCATCCTTAGAGGCTATTGCGACACTGTTTTCAACAGATTCAGGTCCAGTTACTGCTTTCAAAAGTGTCTCGACTGCGGAAGGATTCAATAATGACTTTTGTTCCAGCTCCTTCTCTATGTCCATTTCTTCATTTAAGTTGGAAACTGCATGCCCTTCAACTTCTTGGAGTTGGTGTTGATGATTGTCTGCACCGTAAATGGTTTTATCCTTCATTATAGAAGCACCGAAAATCAGATCTTCAATATCATCATTAGAAAGAAAACCTTCTTTTACTCCTATTTGTTCTGAACCAAGGTTGACTTCATCACTGCTAACAAGGGAATATGCATTGCTCTGCCATGCATATTCTACTTCATTAGCTTCAAGGGCTTGAAGCAAAGAGGTGTTGGAATGAATTCCTTTTGTGAGAACACCACTGCGTACTGTTTCAACTTCAGATGCAGGTGATTCAAGCCCTCTAAAACCATCTTGCCCAGTTACAATTTCCAGTTTCTCATTATTCCCAAATCCCTGTGGAGCAACACTTTCACAAATGCTACCACAATCAATTTCTTCACCAGTAGAAGGCTCATCCAAATCCACCCCAACATCTTTCTCTTTCACCTCTTGTGCAACAATCTCA
>JAOQMQ010000196.1:40307574-40328744 GCA_027563845.1 Erythroxylum subrotundum
TATTAATACTTTATTAATAAATATTATATAAAATATTAAAATAAATTTAAATAAAAATAATTTATTTTTAAGTTTTAATTAATTTATAATTATGATTAGTAATAAAAATATTTATTTTATTTAAAAATTAAAAATTCACAAAAATTATAAAAGTTGAAGAAAATAAAATAACTAATTAAAAAAACTTTGAAAATAAGAGGCGGGAGAGTTTAAAAAATTTTAAAAATTTTGCAAAAAGTTCTCGTATTTTTTAAAATTTTCTATACCGGCAAAATACCGACTGGTACTGACCCGTATTATCCAAAACAGACCGATATCAACTGATATTTAAACATGGTATAACCGACCCTCTGTTTCGTACCAATTTTGATCCGGTACAAAACGGTATCATATTCTTGGATTTTAAGTAGCTCATGCATATTATCATACAATAATATCGTTTTAAACAACTTTATTAAGTTTTGAGTCAAATTCAAATCGCGTTTTAAGAGATTGAGTTAAATTGTATCGACAACAGACCCAATTCGATAGCATTTCTAATTGAATGCGATATACGATATGATTTATTAGTAAGACTAAACTGTGCTCGAATCTTTTTGCCATTTTACAAATTCACGTTTTAAGATTAATATGTATTATAATTATGAATGTTTGGGTTATTTATAGATTTAATCCAATTTAGGAGAGTTTGAATTTAACTAACTAGATTTGAGTTGATCAAGTTTTGATCGAATTTGATATGTGAAAAGCCAGTTTAGTTTATCATAAAAGGTTTGAGTTGGACAACCAAAACAATATCATTTTAATATAATTGATGAAAATGACATCGTTTTAATATAATTGATTACATACTAAAATGACAACGTTTTGGTGTAATTAACCAAAACAATATCATTTTAATACAACTTATTGTTTAAGAAATTAAAGATTAAAATAATGTCGTTTTGATTGTAATAACCAGTGGATTGATATAAAAAGAGGGTAAGGTCGAGACTAACTAGGCGTTTGGTTTGAGCACAAAGTTGACTATGAATATGAGTATAATAGTAGAAAGGGATGACGATGGATATGAAAAATAAAAAAAAATGATGTTTGATTTGTAACTTGAGTTTCTGTATTAATATCAATAATATTATTTAGTTTATTGCATTAACATGAATTAAAGATAATATAATACAATTTTTATCCTCAATAAAAATGAAAATAATATGCTCTTCATATATTTATTTGGGCTATCTCCGTATATATGTAAAGCTTTAAAACATGTTTTTGTTTTATAGATGTTAAACAATAACACCAAATAAATTCAAGAACGTCTTTAAACAATTGTTAAATTGTAAAACTAATTAAAAGTCATTATTCTCTTTATCCAAAAGTTAAGGCTTTATCAAAACAAATAAGGCATGACTTTTATGAAAAAACAGACGTTGGATAGAGATAAAGGGCTTGCATCTTTATTCAAAGGTTAAAAACTGTAAAAAGTGCTTATGTTTTGTTGTTCTTGAAAGCCATTAAGAGCTTTACAAAACAAATAAACAAAGCAAGTCTAACCTAATCTCGTCCATCACCAACTTTGGCTAATTTAGGTTTAATCAAAAATTAAAATTTTACGCTTAACGTCGTACAAAAATTTAAATTTGCTTTGATATATATTTTTTTAAACGGAAGAACTCGCAGTTGTTATCTTTTGGATGTGTACTAGGTAAATCTTTGGATTGACGTAATAGTCTGCAAATCACGTCAATCGGATATTCCGCACTAGGTAATTCCTATACGATAGGCTCGATCGAAAGAGTATAGGTAGAGGAAATCGAACGCAGAATCTTTTAACCCCATGCCCCTCCACTCTACCAACTCGACCACCCCTAAGAACACTTTGATCTTATTATTAAAACTTAAAATTAAACCTCATATTAAAAATTTTATTTTTTTACACAATTTTAATAACATATAAAATATTTGTTTCAATATTTTAATTTTATGTATTTTAACCTTTTTATGTATTTCTTTTTATCTCTTATATACAACTTAAATTCAACTTTAAATTTTAGAAATTAGAATCCTAAAGTTTATTGTTAATAAGTATGACAAGAGTTTACATCGGACTTTGCTTAAGCCCAATGTTTTAAGCAGATGTGAGCCCGATAAAAACCAATAAGAAGTTCCAAAACGCAGCGTTTTAAGTTCCCATTATCAGTTTAGTGACAGCGAAACTGCAACGTGTCCCGTCGTCTTCTTCGCCTTCTTCTTCTTCGGCGTCACTCCACTCTAGAAACGACAAGTCGTATCCCCTAATGGAGCTCCAGTATCCCAAAACCCGAGCCTTGGGTCCGCACCAGTTAAACATGCCATCGCAGCACGCCGACAACGACCGGAGCTCCGGCGACCTCCGGGCACTCGACTGCAACCTCACCTCCCTTTGCGATCACATCCAAGTCGAAGGCTTCAATGCCGGTGCTTTCTCCGACATCATCATTGCCGCCATCGACTCCCAGTACCCCCTCCACCGCCTCATCCTCTCACGGAGCTCCTACTTCAGGTCCCATAACACCGATCTCTGCGTTTTCCTAGATGTTTAAGAAATCCGCCCTGAATTTTATGCGAGTAGCAGTGTTTAATTAGGTTTCTGTTTCTAGGAACATGCTTCAGGGGCCGTGGAAGGAAGCGAGCTCACCAATTGTCACTCTGCATGTCGATGATAAGAATGTCAACTCTGAAGCAATCGCAATGGCCTTATCCTATTTGTATGGACATCACCCTAAGCTTAACGATAATAATGCGTTTCGCGTTTTGGCTGCGGCGTCGTTTCTTGACCTTCAGGTACCTAGGCTCTCAAAGAATAGGTTGCTTGTACTGTGTTGTTATGATGATCTGATTTTGGTTTTTGGTGCAGGATTTGTGTGCAATTTGCACTGATTTTATCATATCTGAGTTGTGGGCTTCCAATTTTTTGGCATATCAGGTTCAGTTCAAGTGGTTCTTTCTAATCTTGGTGTGTAGGAGAGCTTGTAAATTTTGCTTTTGGTGTTTGGCTTTTTGGACTGTAGGTATTTGCTGAGAATCAAGATTATGGAATGCACGGAGAGCGTGTTAGAAATGCTTGTTGGGGTTATCTTTGTCAAAGTGGTGCTAGGGAGTTGAAAGAGGTGATATTCAGTTTATTTCTTATATTCATTTCGTGGAGTCGTTTACTGTGGAGCTACGAGTATGTCTTTCTGTTGTGTTTTTGGTACTCTGTTCAATTGTTGCATATTCTCATCATGGCTTGTGTTGATTGTGATAGGTGCTTCCTAAACTTTCATCTCAAACCCTGCATGCCTTGCTGACATCCGATCAATTGTGGGTACCGAGTGAAGAAAAAAGGTAACAGGTCTAGGAAGTCGCTGAATTTGATATTTTTGATGCTGTTGAAGTCTGTATGAGTTGCATAAATTCACATCTCTATTTTTGTGTTAAAAGGTTTGAATTGGCACTCTATGCACTTCTTGCCAAAGGTGATTTTTGCAAGAATGGGCATCCTGATCAAGGAAGCTCCAGTTCTGAGATGGGTATGGGTATGCATTCTGATTATTATAAGACAAAGGGAATAACTTTTGTCAATAACTTCTCTAATAAGAGGTTGGAGTCTGAATTTGGATCCTTAAACTTAAAGGATGACGTAGAGGGCCATGCAGCTCCGAACGAAAAAATTGAGCTTAATGATTGTGTGGTTGGTTTCCAAACAGGGGCTCCTGATTCTGAACAGGTTCAGCAAGTAATGTGCGTTCAATCAAATTCGGGCACTTCTAATCCCTGTAGGGTGGAACAATCTTCATCACCCAGCAACTCGTTTTCAGAAATTAATGGTAATAGGACCCCATGTCCTTATATTGAGATATCAAATGGTGTTGGGACTAGTGCTCTAGGGATCCCTGGAGTGGCTATGGAGGGGCCATCAGAAGAAGGTTCATACCAATTGAATAACAATACTTGGCTTTCTGGTGACCAACTGAGGCATTGCAATCCTGGGGATCCATCTTCCAGTTCACAAATACCCAGTGATTGGGGGAGATGTCTATCTCCTCTATCATGGGGTGGTCGAGTAGTAGGTAAAAGACAAGTAAAAGGTTATGCTAGAGGGAACTGTGGCATTAGTGGGGAGGACAACGATGGTTTTGTTACTATATTGGAAGGGGGTTCTCTTATATATTGCAACATGTCCTTTGAGGCACTTCTGAATGTGAGAAAGCAGCTGGAGGAGCTAGGTTTTCCCTGCAAAGCAGTGAATGATGGTCTTTGGTTGCAGGTTTAGTTGCTTCTACATTGTCTTGTGTTTTCATAATGCATTTTTTCCTCTTATTATTCCCTTATGTTGGGCGTTGGTGTTGGTGGAGGTTCATAATTCTAATACAGTCTGCAAAAACCAACCGTTTTTTATCTTGAAATTTGATTTGTGTTTCATCCTAAAGTCATCTAACCCACTAGATCTTTTGACATGTCATTCTTGATACTATCTGACAATTTTATCTGTGCATTAGCCTGAAAAGCTTTGCTAGAGTAGTTTTTTTCCTCTTATCATGCAATGAATTTAAAGGGAATGATAAATTTATAGTTCTGATTCAGCATTCAGAAACTCAGTGGTTGTTATGCTCCAATGAGGTTCTTATTTCACCGTATACTTATTGAGTCTCTCAAAGTACTACTGTTTGTCAGTCAAGCTGTTTTTTTTTCTTCATCTGGCAAATGTAAGTGTCCCTTATGTCATGCTGCAAGTATTATATAATTGCTAGTATTCATCTATTTGATGAGAAGATTGACTCCTCCATTCTTGTGGCTACTTTATAGATGCTATTAAGTCAGAGGGTACAAGAAATTGGTACTGACACATGCAAAAATTGCTGCTTCACTAGTGCAGCCTGCACGTGCAGGCAACCTTTTGGATTTGTGAATGGTGTTGGTAATACAGGTTATTATCCACAAGACCGCGAGCACATTTCTCCTGGAAACGTGGGAAGTGTATATGTTGCTGATTCTGCTCAAGGTGGGGGAAATGGCCTCTTTAGGCCTGTTCGAGTTCATGTTAGGGGACCCATTGATGGCCTTGCTGGTATTGGACGAGGAAACACATTTGTACCCGCTACTGCTTGGCCCCCAACACGTTTTGTCTTCTCACGTGTGCCCTTCGGTATGGGTAGCCGAAATTGCCAACAGTCTCTTGCTAATGATGATTCAGAGAGTAGAACTGACAACAATGGAGACTTATCTGGAGATGGGTTAACAGCACTGGTTGGATTGAGTCACGGAGGGAACTTTGCAGGTAATGTCCATGGAGAGCCTATGGTGAGAGAGTATGAGACAGATATGCAAGAAAGAATCCCTGAGACATCTAGTTCAGCAACGAGTACCAGTGGTATTGCTGTTCAGATGCTGGAGTCACAAGAACATTCTATGGGAATAGAGTGGGAAAATACAAACAGTCCTTCAATATCTCTAGATATGAAAACTCCTTTAAATCATTTCCCCCCGTTTCGATTTGGGTGAGTGTTCTTTGAGCTGCTTGTTTTTTGCAAAATTTAAGATTATCTTTTGGATGATGCCACCCAAAGAAGATTTCAGACTGTTGATTAATGCATTAGATAATGGGATTCCTCATTAGTCCCTTCTGAATATGTCTGGTTACAGTCTATGCTCTATATTCTGGCATTAAAATTCAGTTTGAAGCTGTTCCTTGTATGCAAATTTAGTTCTGTAACCACACCCTTGAATTATAATTAAGAATTGGTCTTAATGATTTTGGTAAACTACTATTGTCCACTATTTGCGAACTTTACAATTGCTGTTCATATACTTTTTTAAGCAATTTGTGCACTTGTAAGAGCCTCACAAATCTTTGTGTGGATTGAATGCTACTTTCACAGGGTTGAATTTGGTGATGTGCATAGACTCAGTGACGGACAAGTCAAGCATTCTCCAGAATATTTTTATGCCGGTTCACTGTGGAAGGTCTGAAATATTAACTGCTCTTTTGATTAGTCATTTGTTTCAAACTTTTATGAATTTGATGGGATTGAGCTATGTTTGCAGGTGAGCGTCCAGGCCTTCAATGATGAAGATCCCCAAGGACGCAGAACCCTGGGTAGCATTCAGCATTTCTGTTTTCTTTTTCTTTTGCAGAGTTGAAAACAAGATATCCTTTTGAGGAACACTATGTTTTTGTTGATTAGATCTGATATTAGAAATGCTTCCTGATATTTCAGGACTTTTTCTTCACCGGAGAAAGGCAGAGATCACTGATTCCCATAGAAAGGTTAGCCTCAACCATGGCAAATCAGCATTTGGTTTGAATTTTGATATCGCATTTGATTTCATATTCCTTTATCATTTCCTCGCTGCTTTTCTTTCTGTTTTCTTTCCCACTCTTTCGAACCATTCCCATCTGTGAGATTATACTGCCCAACAAGATGCCGAATACAATATTTTTCTACATGTCATGATGAAAATTCCAGTCAGCACTCAGGTTTAAGCTTATTTCTTACCTAAACTTATCCCTCAATTCAGGTCCATATGTATGTGGACACTCGTGAAAAGGTTACCGCTCGTTATCAGGTAAAGTTGTTCGTAATCCAAATAGCTTTTGATGCAGTAGTTTATCTGGCTCCACCTTAGCTTTACAATTGAGTTATTCCTCTAAGGGGCAGTTAATCTCTTGACATTATAGTTGATTTGTCCGTCAAAGAGAGAAGTCATGGTGTTTGGGAGCTTTAAGCAAAGAGGAACCCTTCTACCAAAAGCTCCCAAGGGATGGGGCTGGCGTACTGCCATATTATTCGATGAGCTCGCTGATCTTCTTCAAAACGGAACCTTACGAGTAGCTGCTGTAGTGCAGCTTGTATAAAACCAAAAAGGTAGTCTGGACTGTGAAAATCTTATTTGTTTTTATGCAATCCTTGAGTTCACCACTCATTTATGTTTCGGATTCGGAGGAAACCGCTAAGTTGGTAGAGATCTGTCCAAGGATATTGATTACTGGAAGCTGCAAAACAGGCACACACCTTCTTCTCTGGCTTTAGACATGTTTATACACACAAAGAGGCATTGTAAGTATCATACATTGCATGAAACTAGATTTCACATCAACTGTTTATATCATAACAATGTGTGTTATTAATCGAAACACATGATTTACGTATTATTGCATATAGTCTACCGTTTAGTTGGTGCGCACCTGATCTACCGATAAAAAAAAAAAGGGAAAAATGTGCTATTAACTAGACTCAGGTTTGTTATGGCTGGGAATGAGAATTGGCTCTAATTGGGATTTCTGATATTTATTTGGTAGTGCAACCTAATATAGGGGATGTGATAATCAACTTTGTTTAAATAATTCACATAAATGTAATTATATTACATCTGTAGTGCAAATTATAGTGTTAAAAGTCATTTGTATGTTATTTTAATTTAAAAGTACTATAAATTCAATATTTATAACACTATGATTTAGCATTCCAGAACTTGTAAAACTATTTAGATGTGTAATAAGGGAAGGAATCTCGCTTTATCTTATAATATTATTAGATTGGCAGATAGACTAAAATTAGAAATTGGTAGAAAAATAAAAGACAGGTACGAGTCTCTCATATCTTACTATTTCGAGTTTGATGAAGAAGTATTGCTCTTAAGTATACATGGCAATAGGGTATGTCGAGTGGCCTGACTTAACCTTCTAAGGTCGAGGCTCGAGTTTGGCGTGATGATCCGTCAAGCTTAAGGTGGTGTGGTTCGAACCTACATAAGTCGTCTAAAAAAATGCATCATACTCAAGCCATGTGGCTCGAATTTGATCTGAAGTTGGATCGATCGGGTCGGGTTTAAATTGCGCGATTCGAATTCGTTTGAGCTATCTAAAATGACACCGTATTAATTACATGCGATCTGTTTCTTAAATTTAAAATCAAAACGACATCGTTTTAAAGTATTAAACTTCTAATTTTTTAGATTCAAATATATGTTAATTTATTATAAATTTTAAGCAAAAAATATTAATTTGGTCTCAAATTTTGGATTTTTTTATTATCATATTCTCTTTGTTTTCAAAATTTTGTTAGAGTTGTAGACATTTTTTAAAGAATAAAATTTTTAATTTTAATGATTAAAAAATTGAATATTGAGAATTTTAAACTAGTTAATTTTTAGTTTAATTTGCTTTAATAATTATATTTAATCTTTTAGTTAAATTTTAGTTTTTCAGATATTTTTTAATTATATTCAATTTTAAATCAAATTTATAATAATTTAAAACTAATTAAAAAATAAAAATTTTATTTTATTAGTTTAATTTTTAGTTCCATTTTTAAGATATAAATTTCAATTTGACAGTGTTAGTAAGTCAAAAGTCGATTTCACTTTCGGAACAAACAAGCACTTGTTTTTGGTCGGAAACTAGTAAATTTTCCCGGAAAGTCCGTCCCTTTTCTTCCGTTTAAAATCAACGACAGATTATGCTCCGAAATCGAAATTGAAGTAGCGTATCCTCTCTAACAAAACCCTAATTGAGCCCGCCCAAATTGCTACTCAAGGGTTTATCTCTCCTAAATGTATTCCCTAATTTCCTGAAATTGATTGAATGTCAGGTGTCATGCATAAGTACATGTGTTCGAGTTTTGGATTTCAGAGTAGCCAGTTAGAAAGTTATGGGTTGGTTTTGAGCTTTGGGTTTGTCTCTAAATGGGTGCTATAACCAGCAACCGAAAGGGAGACTCCTTTCTGATTTCAGATTCTCCGGATTTTCATCACGCTCCGAAGAAGCTCAGATTCTCACTAATGCGTCAGACTTCGTACAAAACCCCGAGCTCCTCCAATAGTACGGTTTCTAGAATCTCCCGGTACCCGGAGTCGACCGCCAAGTTCCTCCGTGAAGTTCATGCTCCTTGTAGAAAGCTCAAGTTTGGGTTGTCGAGGCCGAGAACCAGTGATCATAGTGATGCAGAGAGGTCAAGTGGTGATGATATGGGTCATTTCTTGAGTAAGAAGTTGGATTTTGCCAAGAGAAAAGCAATTGGCGCATTTAGGTATTTGGTTGAAGAGAAGGAAGTAGTTGATGTTGATTATGAGGCACCAAAGCCTGGAAAGGAGGTGCTCACTGAGGATTCGAGTATTGAAGAGATTGAGGTTATTGAAGAAAGTGGCAGGAAAGGGAGATTTAGACTTGTGGACGGGGTTGATAATGATGTGAAGGGTGTTGAGGAACGATCAGTTGTGACTATGAATGGGAATATGGAGGTTGAGAATGGTAGGAACTTTACGGGTTTGTCGGTATCGGACCGTGAAGTGGAAGTATCAAGTGTTGGGGTTTATAAGAAATTGCTTGAGAGTGTGAGGAGGAGTACAAGGTTGTTAGATTTGGCGTTTGAGATTAAATTGAATGAGGAAAGGTGGAGTTTGCTTAAGCTGTTATGGCCTGTGAAGAAACCGAAGGAGAAATTGGTGGAGGTGAATTGTCTTTTCCTGCATTTTTATGTTTATTGGTTGCTCTATAACATTAATTCGTTAGTCATCATGAGTATTTTATGGTTATCCAACATTTTTGTAGAGTTCTTGTTTTAGAAGTGAGGCAAGTAAAATTTTTTTCTGGAAAATGGAGATAGTGTAATTTGCTGTTACTTCAATTGATGAAAAATCTATTGATGGTTTTCAGGAGATACCTCATATACCTTTTACTGCCCTCACCAAGGAGGAGGAGGAGGAGGTAAAGCATGCCCTTTCAGCCGGCAATCGGTAGGATTTGACGAACATGTTAATTTGGTGCCTAAATTGGCGCTGTTGTTACTTGTTAAATTAACATCAGCTATATTTGGTCTTGAAGGAGGAGGTTACTAGTCACTCATGATAATTCAAATATTGATATCACCGGAGAAATTCTACAATGCCTTGCACCTTGCATGTGGTTGAATGATGAGGTGACGGTTGGGATGGCATCATTTTCCTTTGTTTGTATCATGTAGCCAAGTAACTGACACATGAATCCAATATATGATGGTTATTTATTTGGACCATGTTGATTCCTATGATTTCATAGCTTTTTTCCTGATATGTTGACATGTTAACTGTTTTCAGGTCATAAATGTGTACCTTGAGCTGCTGAAAGAAAGAGAGAAAAGAGTGCCAAATAAGTTTTTGAAATGTCATTTCTTCAACACTTTCTTTTACAAAAAGGTTGGCCCTGTTCTTGTCTCTTGTAGTAACGGATGCTTATTCTACTTAAAAAATGGTATATCCTGAAATGCACTTATATCTATCTGTTCGGGTTTTTTGGATTTTGTAAGTCTTTCTCAGAGTCACAAGAGTTGGAGAAAAGAAGCTAGTCTCTCAAGATGACAATCTAGTCTTTCTAGTAGTCAGAGTAGTTTCAGATGGCTTTGTGATATCTGTTTCTCATCTTCCTTCTTACCCCAGTTTATTGCATTGCTAATCAAAACATTGCAAAGTAAAGCTTTAATTTGTAGATTTTGGTTTCTGATGTATATTAGGTGTTAGTCTTTGGTTTCTAAATTGTGCTGTCTATCTTGTAGGATTCTTTTAGATAGGTCTTCATTAGCCCAATCAAAACAGTAATATGCTTTACTACAAGAGAGTAGTTCATCAATTGTTGAGAGACGTGCAAAATCACACCTGAAATTTGATTTATTTGAAATTTAACATTGAATTTTAGTGAGGATCATAGTCCGATAAATGGTGTTCTCTCCACTTTATGCCCATTGAATTCCATCACTTTTACTCACTAATTTTCTTGAAAAATTTTTGTAGGATAGTTACTAAATATTGACTTGTATCATCTCTATCTTTTCTTGTTTCATCTCTATCTTTTGTTGCTCTTCTTTTACTGTTCAAATTACATTTCTTTAACTTGTTGCCTCTTTCCATTATTTCTTTTAATCTATTTATTCTTTTGACAATTTTTTAATTTTTTACCTTTGATGTCAATGTGCAGTTAACTTGTGGGGGGAAGACCTACGACTATAAAGCTGTCAAAAGATGGACTACGCAAAGGAAATTGGGATACTTTTTGGTTGACTGTGACAAAGTAAGATGGTTCACTTTTTATTTTTTAGTTGTCATCTTTCCGGCTTATGTTTGTTTTGTTTAAATGATGCGATACTATACCTCGTAGTTGAACCCAATGATTGTATTGTGCTCAGATATTTGTCCCCGTTCACAGAGAGATACATTGGTGTTTGGCAATCATTAACAATAAGGATCGAAAATTCCAATATCTTGATTCAATGAAAGGGAAAGACTCCAGGGTGTTGGAACATCTGGTATGATTTCCATTCTTGTCTTAGCATTTCATTTTGCAGGTGTGTTGTATTTTGATTCAAGCAAACACTCTTGATACTCCCTTTTGACTTCTCTAGTTCAGTAGTAACGACTTAGCGGGCTTATTTCATCTCAGTGTCCGTCTGCCCCAATATCTATTGGGGTTGCGAGGTCTGAGCTACTTGAAAGTTTCTCGGGGCTTGGGACTGAGTTTTTATAATTTGAACCCTACTACTAAAATTTGCCTCAACAATTGCAAAAGGTTTCTCATAGATTGCCTTGGGCTTACACGTTTGTAAACTTTGTAAATTGTAGTGCTCCATTGTACTGAGTGATAAGTTTGATGAGCTTGAATTTCAATGTAAAAGATGTGAACATATAAACTCAACACAAAGGGTGGAAGAAAAAACTAAACTATCAAAACTGGCAAGGAAAGATTCACTGAACAAGGTTGATATAACGTGGCTACCACTGATCATTACCATATATGTGTTTTCCAGGCAAGATATTATGTTGAAGAAGTGAAGGATAAGAGTCAGGAAAACATTGATGTAAGCACTTGGGAGCGAGAATTTCTTGAAGATCTTCCCAAGCAGGAGAATTGGTGTGTATTGTTGACACTGAAGAAAAGAATATAGTAACATAGCATTCATTTAAGAATATTATGATGTTAGCAAAAATCTAAGTTACTGTTGATACATTATAAAGGGATTACCTTCCAGGGATCATATTGTCTACAAAATGCATGAAAAAAAAAATCTCTTCAAAATGATGCTTAATTGATGGGTTATCTCATTCCACTTCTGTTATATTTTATGTCGTAACTACTCTTAAACCGTTATCACAGTTGAGTTCCATTGAACACTGTAGTTTCTGGTTGATATAGGGTTCAGCAGGTCCCATCTGACTATTGATATCTCCTAACTAATTTTTTGTGCTATTAACAGGCATGACTGCGGAATGTTCATGATCAAATATGCTGATTTTTATAGCAGAGGTCTAGGGCTGTGTTTTGGGCAGGTGGGCGTGAAAATAAGTCAATCATACATGAAATTGCAATTGCTTGGCATTAGTTGAATCATTGAAGACTACCCCAGTTGATTTATGTTTAGAAAGCCCAGGCCCTTATATAATTGATCGAGATGTCGATAAGCTGAGAATTATGATGCAATATATGCTGTCAATTTGTATATTTAAGTTTGTTGGTTTGTTTTGCAGGAGCATATGCCGTACTTTCGACAGAGGACGGCAAAGGAGATACTGAGACTGAGAGCCGACTGATATTTAGTAGAGTGCAGTAGGAATTTAGTAATAGCAGTGGTGGGAGTGGCTGTATCTGCGAGTTATACAATGTGAATAGATTGTTTTTTTTCCTACAAGAAATTGCAGGTGGAGTGGACTATTTGAAATGCTCCTTCCCTGTGCATAAGAACTGAAGCCTAATTAGATGGTGACTGAGGACAAGAATAGTAGCTGACAGCTATATTATGTTATCTTGGAGGTATTGGTCTCAGAAGTTGAAGTTTTTGGTCTCTGCTACTGAGTTTTTGGTTGTTGCACTCGGTGGATTATTTATTCTGTATCTTGATTGAAGAAAATTGAGAAATAGAGATTGTGGATTACCGTCGATATCTTTGTCTGGAAGTCCGTCTTCCAGAGAGCTGGCCGAAGCAGAGGAGTCCTCCTACTCTGCCTGTTGGCCTCCCCCACCGATGTTCCATTGATTTTATGCTGTAAATATTGGATTTCTAAATGTAAATGACGATAATTCAAGCTAATGAATGCCTAAACTCGTATATGACAAGGCTTATTGAATATGTCATGTGGGTGTTGAGTTCGATTATGTACACTGTTGAAATGATTTTGCTTGAATCAGCTCCACAAAAGTCGACGCAATTACCTCCTACTAAATAGGGTTGGCAACAGATTGGACCCAATCTGGACAAGATAGCCCAAAGTTTTGGTCAATTGGTTCTCCAGTCATTGTTCGAATCTGAAGGTCAAACTAGAATCTGAGTTCGATCAGAAGTTTGATCAACTTAAACATGATCGAATCAATTTTGCCATCTTTAATAATAATTAGACAAAATTACAACACATTCCAACAAGAAGAACGACACCAGACAAAGGTAACACAAACAGCATGAAAAATGTTTTAAGAATAATGAGATTATATAATTCCAAATTCCTTTTATATTTTTTTGGTCTCTTGTTCTTTTTGTCCATATTACAGAATACAGTACAGTTACCTGTCATCTTTCCAACATTCCAAGGCCAGAAAACCCATTTAAGCAACTCCTCAACATGCCATCTTTTTAACAACCATCATGAGTCACACCGAGCACCAAGCAGCGAACATGAATGAATATCCCTATAGCCACTCCCAAGAGGCAGAGGCCTTGAACTAAAGGAAAAACAACCTTCTCCACCTTGTCATGGGAACCTGAGATGATAAAACCTACATACCCTCCTTGCTTTGTGAGTCAAAATAAAACCTGCGAGAGTAAAATGTAACATACAGACTCAATTAAAGTAGGCAAAAATCTTCTCAAATAGAGAAAGGAGCCAATTACATTGATCAACAGGAGAAACGGTAAATGCAAAACAAATTGAGAGAAGAAATTACCAAGACAGAATGAGAGCATCACCGAAGCAGACATCAAATTGCTGCATCAACGGGGCACCCTTTTCCGACTAAGTATTTCCTGTTCTTTTAATCGATGCTGAAACCTGGCAAGTCGTGCCTGAAGACTAACCAAACCAGCAGCTTTGCGTGACAGCACAAAGCTCAACTGTGTAACATAGTTGTCTATGAGACTGCCCGGCTGGTCAACTTCTGCCAATAATTTCATTTCCTAACATAAAAGGCCGACAGAAAGTAAACCTTCCGATATTGTAGGAATTCCGAATGGAATACATGTGTATCATAACAATGAACGAATCTTCACTTACTTCACGAACAATCTCCATAGTGTCCTCAATTTCTTTTCTATGCGCAGCAATAAGGGCCTCTTCTTCCTAGAATAGCCAGAACAAACAGTAATCTTTTACTAAAAGCTCCGGGAGGTGCAATAATGTTTATATTCCTATTTCAACACAGTAAGAGTATGCATATGCATTCACCAACCTCAAGTATCGCATTTATATTTCCATCCACAGGAGGATCAGGTGCATACTGTTGTGACCCACTGTTGTTTGGCTTGTACTTCACTGCACCCTGTCGAGAATTTGTGCTGGAGAGATCAGATCCACCACCATCTTTCTTTAATGAGTTCCCCAACTTTTCTGATTTTTCCTCCCTTGGTCCTTTTCGGCGTGGTGGGGACACCTTCTGCACTCTCTCTTCGGCATCGACTAGGTTCTGAGAGTATGATGAATAGTTCTTTTGACTCACAGAACCCACATAAGAACTTTCAGATCTCTCACTATCCACTATGCCGGTCACCAAATCACTTTCCTCGTGGCCATTGAAGTTATAAGTTGAATTAAAACTGGATGGTTGCTTGTCATAATCATTAGGAATGTAAGATGAGGCTTCTTTCTCTGGGACCTTTCTTCCCATATCTGGTACTTTGGGCTCTTGTTGTTGCACATAGATGTCATCTGCCTCAGCAGCAAGAGGCAAAGACGATGCTGTTGAATTGTCCTTGTTGGTTTGCATAGATGAATTTAGAGGCTGGTCCTTTTTACCATTTCCACTTTTGGATAAACTCTTAACCCTGTTCAAAGAATAAACATGTCTCACTCAACAAATTTCCAAGCATTTCAAGAAGAAAAAACATTTTCTTGATGCTGATAATTGTATACAAACCTATCTGCATATCTCAGTGTATTGAGTGTATGCTCACAAGATCCAGCATTTGGAGAAATGCAAGAGATCATAACTGTTCTAGAGTTGCCAACAAAGGAGTCACGAAGTACTTCTGTGAGTTTGCTCCCTCGAAATGGTATATGGATCTGGTCATTATCTAGAGCACGAATGCATTCCTTGAGAGCCAGAAGGCTCTTGTTTATTTCTGCACCTTCAATCCTGCAATGAACCAGGTGCTTAGAATAAGTAATGGTGAGTCCACCCATCACTAACTGCAGTTAACCCACCAATCAGATTGAGAAACAGAATAGGTTGGGGAAAAAAACATCCTACATAGCAATTAAATTATATTCTTTGCACCAGCTAAGTTTATAACTTTAGTCGACACGAGTTTGAGACTCCCTTCTTAGGAAATAGCAAGGCAACTAAGAAATTTTATTTCCATGAAAATGTGCAACCAGGTATAAAGATATCTGCCAAGTACCAAAGTTTGATGATCAAACAATGATTTTGATAAACATGTAATCATTTTTTAGCATAGTTGTCATACAAAAAATCTGAATATTTGCCAAACAAAAAGATTTGATAAACACATAATCCTCTAGAATAGATACTTGCAATTAAGAATATAATGCAAGTGATGCATATTATTCCAATAAACAGCTCATGGAGGAAAGGAAAACCTTGTTTGTCGGTCATTATCTGTGGTATCAGCACCTCGTTCACTACCAGCAAGATCAATAAAAGAAATCTTTCCCACCACTTTTCCACTTTTGGCCTCATTACCATCATTGTTGTTATTGTTCCTCCTTGAGTCCTTTACCTCACTGTGCTTCTTAACAGCAAGCTGTAAAATAGCATGAGACCTTGAAGATTCCTCATTTGCACCAGTTGATCCTGTACTTCTTGCAGCATTGCCTCGCTCGATATACTCTTTAACAATTTGTACATCACAAACTTCAAATTCTTGCAGTCCAACAATGCAAACTTGTTGTCGTCCATCTTCCCTCATGCAAAGTTTCCTATTTAAGATCAACAAACTAAGTCAGCAACTTTAATGTGCAATTCAGCACTCATTAACAAATTCCATGCACAATTACAACCCAAGAGACTGCATTTAGTAAGCATCACAAGATGTTACAGGGAATATGATCAAGAAAATTCAAAGTCAGCTAGGTAAGAAACATAAAGGAAACTTGATAAAAACCAAGGGCAAGCACTAACTTTCTCTCGCTAAGAAGATCAAAGAGCTTTCCACCATATATTTCAAAGTAGCTAAGCCATAATTTGAATCTTTGATTGCGATAAACTGGCTGGTGCAGCAATCTAACAAGGTCTTCAGAAGCTCTAAGAGGCAATGGTTGCATTGTGAAAGTCTTACCACTACCTGAAATGAAGAGAAAAAGCAGTATATATGGTAAATTGACCTTCAGAAACAGAGAGCGAATCTACTGAGGAGAAAGCAAAACAAATTCGTTGAGAAGTAACTATGAGCGTGTATTCTTGATGTGGCTAATCCAGATATTAGGAAAATTTCCTGAGAAACTGATCCCCTTGGGTTCAAAGGACCAATAAGCAAAAGGACACCATGAAAAAATCAATTCAGATAATCTTGAATATCAACCAATCATGCCAATTGGAGAAACTTTATTTTATTTTAAGTCTAGTGCTGTGCTTTACTTTGTTTCATCAATGCACTAAATTCATGCGTGTGTATCCCACCCAACTAAGAAACCTTAACCACCCAACAAAGACATAGATTAACACATAGAATAGTACGCTATACAAGAATGAGAACTGAAATCCATACCTGTCTGACCATAAGCAAAACACGTAGCTTTTGTTCGCTGAAAAATGGTGGGAATAATTGGCTCCACAGTAACCCGATAAACCTATATAAGTACACAAAAAGGATCATATTTTAGCCAATGAATGACCACGGAGGGATTTACAAATGGAAATGAAAAAAATCTGAAAATGGCTTTTGCGAGCTGAGATCATTGCCAAAACGTTGCCTTACAGCCACATCAAGAAGAAAAATGGTAAAGACAGTACAAGTTAATGGAAAGTGACCAAAGATTACACATGCTCATAATTACTAGACGTGAAAATGCAGTCAGAATCGAGTTTTCTCTCTAATGTATCATCTTACTTCATCATTAGAGACATTCTCATCCAGAACTGCATCAAAGCAGAACTCATGCTTCTCAACATAGGCAGTCAAGTCAACCTTTCCAGATCAAAAATCAAATATCAGCACTTTAATTTCAGATGTTGCAATGAAATATCGTGAACAACCATTAGCATATCATTAAACTAAATTTCTTTTCATAATCAGAAATTTCAGAATTATGCTTCCTTACAACAGCAGTAGGTACCTTAAGCTTTGGTTCATGGACAGTTAATGAATTCTCACAGACAGATACAATGTCATCCTCCTTCCGAGCAATCTCCTTTTTGTTTAGTGGTCTTTTACGTACCTAGGATATATATATATATAAAAAATAGCTTTAGCATTTTAACCACGTTTAGCAAATGAACCAAATAAGGTATTGTCAACAGGAAGGAAAATGTGAGCTTAAACAAATCGTGTGAAGGTTCATCAATTAAAACCAGCTAACTTGCCCTCCAAAATATCTAGCTGTTCTGATTTCTTTCCTCCATAAACCAAAAGGCACTACAGATATCCAAAATACAGTGTAATTTCCTCAACTACTAAAGCTAGCAAGAATGCAATCTAACAGTTTAACATGACAATTCCACAACTAGAAGTACTGAAAATTTTCCTCGAGCTACAAATGTAAGTACCCTACCAAAATTGAATTTTCGAACTTACTCTAAGCATGCACACAAATGCTTCCTCCCTACATGTAAGCACACTAACAGCAGAAAAGAGAAAGAGACAGACAGTCATCCAGTACCACTACTCATAAAGCCAACTTACCACAACTTTTATCTTGGCCACATTAGTTTCCCTTGTGTTGTTATCCTTTTCATTAGTAGGAACTGGAGCTAACAAGTCAGTATCAGCTTGCTCCCTTTGCTGTCTGTTAGTGTTGAGACTGAGGTCATTTTCAAACCCTTTTGAAGCACCAGGCATGAACGGAGATGGCTCAAAGGGTGCTGAAATAACATGCTGTGAAAGCAGATTAAAGCAACAATTCATTACCATATGAAAATGAAAGAAACAACTTATTCTACATCAGTCAAAAAGCATAATGAAATTATAGATCAAGAAACCCATTCTCTTAATCCTTTATCCATCAGTTACTTCCAATTTCATGTTCCCGAATCAGATTATACAGTTAACAACACTCACGTGATTGAGCTCAAGGCATCAAACACAATGCTGCAAAACAATTCGATCCGCAAATTAGACTGACTCACATCCTTATAAAAGCTATATATATATACCTCGGACAGAAGTTCAGTATCGTCCATGGAATGAAGATCCAGAAGTCCAGCTCCAAAATCTCCCCTAAACTCCGGTGAATAGAATGCATCCGGTGCAGAAGTTTGTGCAGTAGGTGTATATGGCTCAGAACCAGACTCTCCATTGAAATTCAGGTTCCTCATAAGCTTCAAAAGCCTCTGCTTCTCTTCAGCAGACTGCGCTCCATAACCCTACGGACAATAAGGACATCGAATGTCCCAACACGCTACAAAAATATTCCGAACCTAACAATCGAAAAGGACTTAAAATTTGCAAACACATTACCTGCATTAAAAGATTGGGGAGAAGTCGTTGATCGACGCTGGTAGTAGAAGCCAACGGAGAGGCCAGATGCTGCAAGCCGGCCGACTGGAGCCACCGTGCCATGACGGCGTCTCCGGCGTCCGCGCTGTGCAAAGTGCCGCCCCCGCCGCCAGCACCGCCATCATAGAGAGCGGTGGCGGCGGCAGCATTGGGCTGCTGCATCTGGCCGCCGGTGTGGCGCTGCGATCGCCTTTGCGGAGCCAATTTTCACGATCTAAATAACGCCACCACTACACAAACACACAAAGAGAGAACATACAAATACATAAATAAATAATCAATTAATCTCACAAAAATGGAGTAAAGAAAAAGAAATGCGTAGAGATTGGAACATTCAGTGCGAAGCGTACAAGGAGGAGAGAATTCGAAGCCAAAGTAGAGCATGAACAAGAACCCTCCGGCACCCGAATCCGAACCCGCCAAATTCTACGAACCCGATCTCGATCTTTTGAAAAATTAACACCGATATTTGGGGAAAAAAAAGGAATAAAAATCAAAACAAGTACCGGAGAGAGACGGCGAGGTAATTCTAGAGATCAGATCTAAGGATCAAGAAATGAACGGAGAGACCCTGAAGTTTGGGATAATTTGCCTCTGCGTTGCTAAGGATTGAGAAACGCTCAAGAGGTAGAGAGAGAGAGCGACATTGAGGCTTCTTGTTCTTGGGTTCAAATAAAATATAGAGTATGTGACAGAAAGAGAGGTAATTAGTTTTTTGAAGCTATCATTTTCATGAAATTTAAAAAGAAGAAGAAGATATTTGTAGTTTCAATTTTTTAATTTTTCATTATTTAACCCCATAATTTTATTTTATTAAATAAATATTAAATTTATAAATTATATTTTAACAAGTCATTTGAGAAATAATTAGTACAAATAGTTATATAATTACAATAAAAACAAATATTATATTTAGAGTATATTTAATAATAATTTATAAATTTAGACTTTTAGAGGTAGTCAAGTTGGTGGGGTGGAGTGGAGAGGCATGGGACCAAAAGGTCATGTGCTTGATTTCTTCTACCTACGCTCTCTCGATCGAACTTGTGGTACAGGACTTGCCTAGTGCGAAGTACCTAATTAGCGTAATTTACAGGTTATTACGTCAATCCGAAGGTTTAAAAAATGTTATATTACCATTAAACTTGAGTTTCAATTTCATTTTTATTATATATATATATATATATATATATATAAGAAATGAGAAACTATTAAGTAGCCACTCTCTTAATTTTGTAATTTAATTATAAATACCAATATATTATTTAATATTTTTATATAATGATGAAATATATTGTCCTTATTTTTTAAATATGTATATATAATAAACATTTCTTATATATACTATAATTTATAAATTAGTAAACTGCTTAATAAAATAATAATAACATGATTTTTTAAAATAATATTATTAATCTAATCTTCATTCAATTTAACATGAATAAATTAAATTTAATATTAATATTAATTCACACTCTTTGAAATGGTCATTTTTAATTGATGTTTATAGACCCAAGATGTCATCGTTTCGTGCGTTTCGATCGAGACATATGTCTTTCCGTGTCAAAACCATTTGTTTATGAAATATTACAAACAATTATAATAATTTAATAAAATTTTAACTAATACACACAATTTTAAAAAATTCGACACTCCGCAACCTTAACTAAGAAAGTTGCTTTCGACGTATGTCTTTCTGTATCAATAACCATTTGCTGTAAAACTTTACAACCACACTCAAATTAAAAAAATCCAATAATATACAAACTTATACTAAATAAATAAAAGGGTTATTTTCGAACATTTGACTAAATCACTCTTTGTTAAATAATAGAAATTACTAAGAAGCAGTGGTAAGGATAACTAATAAGGTTATTTCTTTGTGACAAGAAAGTCACAAGTCTAAGTCACAAAAATAGCCTTTTTATAAAAATATAATTAAAAAGTTATATTTTTATTATTTAAATAATTTTTAATAGATAATTTATAATAATTGTCGATAAATATACATTGAATAAAAATTCCAAAACATTTTTATGCACCGAATAAATTATAAAAAATATATAACAACTATAATAACACCCAGTGGAGTTTTTGTCAGTAGAATTTTTTCTGTAAATCTTTTATAAGAAGAACTCTTTTAAGAAGCCAGTTGATTGTTTGACTGTCATTTAAACAAAATTAAAAGAGCTTCATACAGTAGACTATATGACAACATAAAAATAAAAAACACTTTTAATTTTAACTATATTTTATTTTGTAATAAAATTATTTATGCATATAAATATTATTTAAAGTATATTAAACAAT
>JAOQMQ010000196.1:40333986-40345955 GCA_027563845.1 Erythroxylum subrotundum
TCCTATAAAAGGTATTGAAAACGGGGAATACAAGTCAAAAGGTATAGGAAATGGTGAACAAAACCATAGTTTATATGGTCCTCGACAACTTCTTTATGCCTTTCAAGCTCATTCTTCCGAGTCAATGCTTGAGCATATGGTTCTTATTCTGTAGGCATGTTCTTCACTTTACCAATTTTAATAAACCTCTACTTAAAAGAGGAAACAAAAGTTAAAGATTCTAAAATACACTCCAATAAATGTTGGATCATTTTGTCACACAAAACATAGACATAGCCCCAAGTAAAACCAGAACAAAAGATAGATAATTAGAGGACGAAACTTAAAGCAGATAATTCTACAGCATGAACTTCTACTTCAAAGCCAGCAATCCTCACTTTAGCACTTGACCTCCTTCAAACCATATGCAAAGTACAAAAATGTTGGATCGGTGGCTCCATCCTTGTAGTAAGCAAACACCAAGGTGCTGTCATCCTTCATGCTCTCGCCAACAAAGCTGAAACCGAAATCGAGTTTGTGAGAGAATAACATCCAAAGCATGCATTCATATACGATCTAAACTAATTTGAAGGACCAGAAAGACTTGATACATAAAACCACAGCTCTACGGACTACAGCGGGTGATTTTAACACTTACAATTGGAGGTCACTGAGCTTTGAAAGCAGAAATTTGGTCGCCCCCTCGATGTGTTTCTTAAATAACTCTTGCTTCTCTGCATCAAGCTTGGGTTGCAACAACTTGATGAACCTCTTCATATATGTCACAAACTGCTTCTTATCAAAGGGCGGTTGCTCCTGCAAGCATTAAAATTAACAATTTTTACGATGAAATTTCCTAGATGTGCAAATGACTTGCATTTATCTATTCATTTTGTTTCTTCTACGGGAAAAGAAGGTCATGACCCCAAAAATAGCAGCAACTTACTTGGAGCCTAAATGTGTCGACAATGTCCACCACCTTCACAGCTTGGTCATCAACACCCTCATCTTCCTCGCCACCTTCAGCAGAGGGATTTGCACCGATATTAACATCAATGGCTCCCTGAACGACCCACTGCAGACCAAAAACATACAAACCATTGCTTAAGTAACAATTAAAAACTATTCTACACCAATTTGCATCAGACGAGCATGGATCCACAATACCTTTCCCTCAACTTCCCAGAGCATTCCATTCTCAATTTCCTTGTATGGGAATGAGTCTGAGAGAAGCTCATCATCTGAAATTCATCAACAATAATTAGATTGAACCCACACACCGAACTATTCAGTAATCACGTCCACTCAGTTCATGAGATCTTCACAATTGGTTAACACTTGCCATGTATTATTTCATAACCGACAACTTTTATCTCAGAAACAAACCTTTTATTACCTACAATGTTTCGTTTTACTAATCGCAAATCAATAAAGGTGTAAGGTATCAGGCATCACAATACCAAAAGCCAATGAATGAGCTATGCAATAACAATTCAGGAAACCAAGAGCAGCATACAAACTATCATAACATATCACGAATTGTGACAAACAAAGAGAACCATCAAATCCGACAGGATGAATTAAGGCCAGGCACTATCACACAGTATTAAAGTAGATTCTTTAACTAGTAAACGTTTCAAAAACACAAAACTTTACAGGTTCGTAACAACCTAACCATACATCAAAACTCCGTACTATGTTCAACAATCTCAAAACACTAGACAGCAGCTGGATCATCTCAAAAGGCACGAACAAGAGCAAAAACACTCCTGCTACTAACAACCAGCAAGTTAAACTAGTGAATCCACCCACTTAAACCTCAAATTCCAAAAGAAGCCCCACCATAAGCAACCGACTACGAATCTCCCATAACTCAATTATGTAATAACCATCAACTAATCACACACCCAATACGCAAATCAAATCGAAACGTGTTCAATCGCCATAGATTTTCCAACAACCAAGCAAATCCAAACCTCAAAACTTTCACAACATCATAGATCGAAACAAGATCAACAAAACGGATCAACAAACGAAATCAAAAAAGCGACTCCAAGCAACCAAAGAAAACATCAATAAGAGCTGAAAAAAAAAAAACTACCAGTTAGAAGATCCTGATAAACCAACATGGCCGCAGAGCTTGTCTCTCTCTCTCTCTGGGATCGATGATCTAAACAGCAGGAAAGACGAGAGAGCGAAAAAGGGTTGGCGCAGTAATGGGCAATATGTATATATAGGCGAGGCTGTTGTAAAGTATATGCGGCATCTTTCTCTTCTGGGCCTAAATATAAAGGCCTGTACTCTATAAAGCCTAGAAACAGACGGAAATTATCCGGAAAGAAATATATGTGAATAATAATGTTTATATTATCAATTAATTAATAATATAATAAAATTGTTATTATATTATTAATTAATATAATAACCAATTTATAATTTATAATTTATTAAAAGGTTAATAATTTATTAAAACATTATATATAAATTAATTTTCAAATTAATAATTTTAAAAATTCTATTCCTCATAATTATATTATTTTTCCATTATGTTATAATTACGATAAAATAGTTTGAATTTGTCATAATTTGATTAGTCCAAAGTTAATATATTTGGTTTAAATTGTTCAAGATTTTGAATAAGTTCAAATTTATTTTTTTAATATAACTAGGCCATGCCGGAATTATTGGCCATTCATCCTCTTTAAAATTGAATTGATCATAATTAAATTTTAAATTTTAATATGATTTTGACCTATATTCAATAAAATTATTTGATTTATCATAATTTGGTTTGAACTCAAATTTAACATATAATAAAATTTGAAATTTTACGGATTTTCAAAATTTGTTGTTGAGTTGATAGTTTGAATTTAATTATATTCGAAATTAAAAAAATTTGAATTAAACTCGACTTGTATGAAATTTGAATTTTCGACCTGATCTAACACATTGTTATGCATAATTACAACTTTTCAATACAGCCATATGTTATCTATCCTATTCAAGATTGAATTAAATTATAGTTGCAATTGACATTTTATTATGTATGACTCCAAATTAATGAATAAATTTGAAGTGAGCAAACTTTGAACTGAGATTAAGTTTAAAATATTCAACTTGACTTAAGGCTAAAGGACATAAAATTCAACAAAATTTACAATTTTTGATCTAATTTGATAATTTGAGTCTAATCAAAATTTGAATTTTACACAATTTTTCAAAAATTTTAAATCAAACTTAATATTTAATTAAATTTAATTTCAACTCAATCCAACTTATTAATGTACATAATTACAACTTTTAATCACAATTAAAACTATGAATGACATCGAGTCGGATTGGGCTCAAACCTTGACTTAATCAGGTCATAAACACTGAAAACAAACTGAGGATATTAAAAGAACGAATTAAAAACGAAGAATTTGTTGGTGTAATATACGAGAGTAATTTAGGACATTGGAAGAATAAATAGAAAATAAATGATACAAATAACGAAGGGCTGAAGCTGCATAAACTAATTTAGTGATTTCATTTTTAACAATAACGTTATTTCATTAATCTTAATTTCTTGTATCAATTTAGTATTTTATTATCATATTTTGAAGTTTAGAATATAATATTATAATTAGAAAAGTTTGAGATTTTTTTAAATTAATCCTAAATAATATTATCAAATTATTGCTTTGTTTCGATTTAATCGGGAGAACATATAAGCGGGAAAGATGGAATTCAAAATAACAGAACCAAATCGCTCCGACCATGGAAGACACCTTGTCGCGAGTAATCGCTGACCTCGAAGATGCTCAAAGCAGCCACTCACCGCCGGAAACGGCAGTTCTCTCCCGGTCAACTCTGGAGGACCTCCTCTCCGTCTTGGACGGCAGTGATCCAGACCTCGTGGACCGAATCTTTGCCAAATCGCTGTCTCCTTCCTCGCTCCTCGCTCCTATCACCGCCAACATGGACGGTGGTCCGGCCAACACCTCTCTCTTAGCCTCCACTGCGTACCTATCTCTCTTACTCTCCCCTAATTCACCCGTATTCACACTCTTCACTCCCATCTCCTTCCTCTCCCTCCTCCGCTCCCTCCGCCGCGCTCCCAAGTCAGGTATTCCACGTGACGGAGGAGAATCTTCCACCTCCAGTCAACGCGGGGTCAACGCCAGGAAGCGGAAGGGGAGAGTGGTGAAGAGCAAAGTGCGTGCTAGTGGCGATAATTTGGGAAATTTAGAGAGCGAGGGTTTTGATGTGAGGATGTTCTTTAATGTTCTAGAGAAACTAGGAATGGTTTTGGATTTGGTTCATTTGAATAGGTTTCCTGATTGTTTAAAGTCTTTGGTTCACACTGTGGTAGATATTCCTGTAGCTATTGATTTGAACGGTAATGCCCGTAGTTTTGGGAGATTGGTTGAGTTGTGTTCGCGAATTTTGTGTCAGTTATTCAAGGCTGAGCATGGAGATGAAGGAGAGACTGCTGCGGAGGTGTTGAAATCGTTAACGCCTTTGATTTTGGGTGTGAAATCACAGGCAAGGAGTTTTGCATTGGAGTTTGTGAAGAGTTTGGTGACTGACGCGTGCAAGAGAAACAACAATGTTAAACAAGCTGTTGTGAAATTGCCGCGATATTTGGCGCAAAAGGCACCAGAGAAGGCGGAGGCAAGGGGGCTCGCAGTGGAGGCGATAATGGAGGTTCTGCGAGTCTTTGAGTTTGAAGATCAAGTTGGGTTTGTGGAGTACGCGGTGAAGATGACACAAGGGAAGACTAATCTTAGGTTGCTAGGGGTTGATTTAATTTTGAACTCCATGATGGTGTTGAAAGACCCTTTTGGAGTAGACACTGATTCTGACATGAATGTTTCTTGGGGTTCTGGTTGTTTGGAGGCTTTAATTCAGCGATGCTCTGACTCGAATGCTGGGATTCGAGCTCGCTCACTTTCAAATTTGGCTCAGTTGGTAGGGTTTTTTTCTAGTGACGAGAAGAGTCGTGAGGTCTTGAAGGAGCTAATGGGATTTGGAGAAGGCTGTAGAGAAAAACTGGAATCTGGGATGAATGATTTGTTGAGGAAAAGGTGTATGGATGAGAAAGCAAATGTTAGGAGATCTGCACTTCTTTTGGTCAGCAAGCAAACTGCACTTTTGGGTGGTAATTTTGATGGAATTGTCCTTAAGACCATGGGAATGGCTTGCTCAGATCCACTTGTCAGCATACGTAAAGCTGCAATGTCAGCCCTATCAGAGGTTGGTTTGTTCATACACGTTGTCATCCAATATTTTGAAATTGAAAGTAATATTTTGATCATTGGTATGATCGTCGCTTCATATGATCAGTATATCCAGTTGTTAGAGAAAGTAGAGCTTATTTTCATATTGTGTTGTATACTTCTTTTTGCAACTGCATTTTAATACCTTCAAGACTCGTTTTGAGTTGCCGTGTAAAAATTTTTGTGGACGCTTGTGCAATTATGAATCTACCTTTCCAGAGACCTCAATTGTAAATCTTTCCAAGGATATACCAAAATTTGCATCATTATTTCCTTAAAAGGTTTTTTCACTTAATGTATGTTAAGTTGAGAGTTGTAGTTGCAACTATCATGTGAGATGACTGCACTGGGCTGAAATCTTATCATTTGTGGTTTTTACTGTATTCACAAGAGATACGTCAACAGTAGAGTCCTTAACTTGAATCCTGATCAACGAATTCATACAAAGGATTGGTGAACATAACATTTATTTCAAGTTGTATCTCTTTGAAAAGAAAATTTTGTAACCTTTTTTTTTACTTGTCTATGTTCTGCGTGCAGGTATAGTCATGGATTAACACTATAAATTCATACTTTGTTTCATAAGGTGGTGACTTCTTAATTGAATGACCCCACACCCCCTGCTTGGATGATATGTGTACCTTTTTATATTAGTTCTGCTATTAGATCTTTGTTCTCTATCTCTCGCTCTTACAATAGAATTTACTTTGAACTTGTAGGCCTTTAGAACAAATTGTGATGAAAGTGTAACTATTGAGTGGCTACATTCTGTTCCATGTTTGATAACTGACAATGAATCTAGCATTCAAGAAGAATGTGAGAACTTGTTCCTGGATCTAGTTCTTGACCGGATTTCTAGGGCAGGCTCAGCTAACACACCACAAAAGGGATCTGTTTTGTCTCACACTAACGTGAAATCAAAAGATGTAGAAAAGGAGTTACAATTGAATTTTTCTGAAGGAATTTTGATTATTTTGAGCGAGATCTGCAATGGAGAGGTGATGCCTTGGGTAAAGAAAATCTGCACAAGCCTAGGTAAGAAGAAACAGCTGAAAACAAAAATTGCCGGCGCATTACAGAACATCATTAGGAAATCAGAATCCATTTGGCTGGATCATTCCTTGCCAGTAGACAAATGGACAGCCCCTCCTGGTGCTTGGTTTCTTCTTTCAGAGGTGTCAAATTACCTTCCAAAAGCCATTGATTGGGAGTTTCTGCATCATCATTGGCAGCTGCTTGACAGGCATGGGGTGACCAATGGGCTTAATAGCCCTGCTGCTGCTGATTTGTTTGAAGGTGATCAAGGCATTGAATCCAATTCAGTTGCATGGGCTGGAGATCGTGTTTTCCTCCTACAAACAATCTCTAATGTTTCTGTGGAGCTTGCCCCCAAATCTGCCGCTGATTTGGCTCATAACTTGCTTAAAAGAATTGAAGAGTTCAACATGCATTCAACAGAGGTATGTATACATACAGTCATACCTTCTAAACTATTGATCGGGTTCTGGAAAAGAAGAAATTAAAGGTTTATCCCACTGCTTGTTTATTGGATGACATTATTGGATAATGCAGCCCCAGATTAGCTAATAACTTCCCAACTTTCATTGGTGAAGTGTTCTTCATGAAAATCAGGTCCAGTTTTTCCAACCTTCGGTAGACGAAGGATTCAACTTGAGTTGCTTTAAACTTTCCTTAATAATATCATCCTAATTTTCTGTTTGATCATGTACCGCAATTGAATTGCACTTTTGTTATGTTATTGTGCCAGAGTCAAATGAATCAGCATTTTTTGACCAAGTGATAAAAGTTTGTAGACAACATGAATTTCATGGCTCACAATCTTCTACACTTAAAACAGCTTCAAACAAAGCATCGTTTCCTTAGAACTTTGGTCCTGTTGATCTTTTTCCTAAAGCTGTTTTCTTAAATGACGTGTTGAAATTTATTGCCCATTTTTCTGCTCACATGTAAGTTGCTTCCTACTAGATATACTCCACCGCATCAAAGCTTAGAAAATCTTTATCTGTATGCCATAGTTGATAGACCAGGTTCGTATCATGCCCTAACTAACCTGTAGTTATTTATACCGTTCATGAATGACTGCAATCGAAATATTTTCTTAGCTGAAAACATGGTCGGATACACATCTATGTGAAGAATGCAAGCTGTCAACTGTCATGCTACTGGAAACCATGAAAGATTCTAGTTTCTTTCTGTCTAAATCTATTGATTACCTCCAATATGTTCGATTGATGGTAGGTTAATGCTCATGTCAAAGCCCTGAGAACTTTATGTAAGCGGAAGGCTTCGACTTCCACTGAGGCTGATGCCCTTGTAGTGAAATGGGTACAACAAGTTCTCTCTAAGGCTTACGGAATTTTAGAGAAGTACATTTCAGGGCAATCAGAAGAAAAAGTTGAGAATAATTTCTTCACACCACCTCGGAGTAATTCCAGAAGGGGTAAGAGAACAGCGGCCAATATCAGATTGCTATCTGAAGCAGTAACTGCAATCTATACGATCGGGTCTGTGGTTATCATTTGTCCTTCAGCTGATATAAGCGCTATTATTCCCTTGCTGCACACCATTATCACCTCTGGTGATTTTGACACAAAGTTGAGTAGATTTCCCAGCCCTAAAATTGCCCTGCTAGAGACAGCCCCCTCTTTGTACATTCAAGCGTGGTTGACAATGGGGAAGATCTGCTTAGCAGATGCAAAACGTGCAAAGAGCTATATTCCTCTGTTTATCAAGGTTTGTCAGCATCACCATGCCTGAGATTCTTATGAAAAGAGAAGTAGAAGATACCTTACTTGACTTGTTGCTATTTCTTATCCAAATTCATGCAGTGATTGGTTTTGCCAATCTTTTCTTACTACATGACTTGTAACCTTTAAGTTGCACGAATTCCTTTGGTTTCCACTTCCTAGTTATATGCACAAATCCTGACAAAAGCTAGAGATGTTACAGTGATATATTTCTTTCTCCTAGTGCAATGGCTTCATATCATTCACCAATTCACTCCTTATTAGTTCTTCCTATACCATCAAATCGTCTTGATTAACCTTTGCTTCTTATCAAAATGGTGTCCTATCCTGAATCCTTCCAATGCTTCAACAGGAACTTGAAAGGAGTGATTGTGCTGCTCTTCGCAACAATCTTGTAGTAATGCTGGCTGACTTTTGTGTTCGCTATACTGCTCTTGTTGACTGGTAACGCCTCTAATGATGAGCTAGAATTGCTGCTGCTTAGTTTCCTCGATTGAAACATGGTGGTGCAAAATGTTAATCTTGTTCCCTTTCATTGGTCATTCCTGTACCCATCAGTTATATATCAAAGATCACCAAGTGCCTGCGAGATCCATGTGAACTGGTGCGAAGGCAGACATTTATATTGCTCTCCAGACTATTACAGGTGTGTTTCTCTGTTACAAGGTTCTATTATTCCATGGAAATTTTTTGGAGGATTTTTTTGTAGTCAGTAGACTTTTTTGACTTATATCTTTTTCTCATTTTCAGAGGGACTATGTCAAGTGGAGAGGAGTGCTCTTTCTCAGATTTCTATTGTCTCTTGTTGATGATTCTGAAAATATCAGACAACTGTCAGATTACCTCTTTGGAAAAATTTTAAAAGGTTAGTTGTTTCTACTGTCCATCATTCTTCAAATCGTTCGGTGACAATCCTAGAGTATTGACTGATACATACTAGTGGTCTGCAGTCAAGGCGCCACTTCTAGCGTATAATAGTTTTGTTGAAGCTGTTTTTGTCCTAAACGACTGCAATGCTCATATTGGACATAGTGTTTCGAAGAGTACTAGGTCAGAGAACCGGCTTTTCTCTATCAGGTAGGTGAATCAGTTGTACAACGCTGATAGAAAAAGGAAAAAAAACAGAGGTTCAGAACTGAAGATTTTTATTTCTCTAGGGGTAACGACGAAAATTCTAGGGCCAAAAGAATGCACATCTACGTTTCATTACTCAAACAAATGGCTCCAGAGCACCTATTGGCAACATTTGCAAAGTTGTGTGCTGAGATTCTCGCAGCTGCATCAGATGGCATGCTCAATATTGATGATGTCACAGGACAGGCCGTTCTGCAGGTACCATTTTATGTTTTTGTGAGAAGGAAAAATCGTCTTTATCCACTTCACATATATTACCACGATACTGTTGAATTGGCTCGATCAAGAGACAGAGCATTCTATTCATTTCTAGGTTAGTCGAAGGCTTAGCTGGATGGTAATACATTTTGTTTCTCATCAGTTTATGGGTATTAGCTTTCTGTCTGTTTTAAAATTTTTGCATTAAATTGGTGAGCAGGATACATTCCAAGTTCTTGCTTGCAAAGAAATGAGAATTCAATATTTCCGCGGGTCACAGGCGGATACAGGAGACTTAGAGGAGGAAATTGGAGATGGTACACCAGCAGCTAAAGGAAGGGCTATCAGTCAAGCAGTCAGGAAGGGCATTATACAGAACACCATCCCGATCTTCATAGAGCTTAAACGGCTATTAGAGAGCAAGAACAGCCCACTCATCGGTTGCCTCATGGAGTGTCTCAGGATTCTGTTGAAGGACTACAAGAATGAGATTGATGAAATTCTAGTTGCTGACAAGCAACTCCAGAAAGAGCTCGAATATGACATGCACAAGTATGAAACAGCCAAGGCCAAATCAACAGCTGCAGTGGCCGTTGCCAACCAGCAAAACTCTGCTAGCTTTCTTTCGCCTGGAGCTCCTAAGACTAGAAATGGCAAACCTGCCCCCCATAACTTGCCTGAAAACTTGCAGAGTGATAGCCGATTAGTTTCAGCAATGGCAGATGTTGCTGCTGCGGCAAAAGTTAGGTCTGTCCTTAGACAAGTGAACGGAGGAACATCAACACCACCACTTAGTGCCCTGAGCGTCCCCAAACTCAAGACTAGTCAGACGGGAGGTGGGGCTCGAACTGACCGTCCCCTGGACGTATTAGAATCATTGAGAAGAAGACAGTCTTTTGAAGATGAAAACTGATCGCCTATACCCAATAAGGTCTCATCCAGTAGCCTCTGATGCTTAAAAGACTAGCTTTCAAGCCCGAGAGAGGAAGTACCAGAATAATTCTTTCTTCCACTGAGAAAGTACGCGTTCGGCAGAAGTATAACACAGAAAATTTTGTAAATCTGCAGGTTCTCTTGGTTGAATCAGTAATTTACAAGAATGCAACCTTCAAAAAGAATAAAATTTATTAACACTTGTTATACTGAGCCCCGGATGCTCAAAATTTATTGGCATCGATGAAAAAATCCAATTTTTTTTCAAGTTATTTCAAAATCTTTTATTGGTATTAAAATTAGGTTTGCAAAGTTTTAGAATGAAATATTGATGTACTAATTATATATAAACTTACACGAGTCCGGTCTAACCTCTCCTAGCTTCCTCAACCCCCTTTTAGCCTAACGCAAGTTAAAAACCAATGTTATTAACACTATATCAGATTTAGTATCGGATTGAGTTTTGGTATGACATTGTACCGATACCGGTTAATCCTGGATATCGTTTCGAGTAATTTTTTAAATTTATAAAAGTCTCTGAATTTTTTTAAAAATTACAAAATATTTCATTTTTATATTGTACAGTTGTACTGTATATTTTTAACCATATCTTCAAATATCATAATAATAAATAATAATCACAAATTTAATTTAATTTATAAAATTAATTTAATAATTATTAATAAATATATATAAATTTCAAATAAATTTTGATTTAATAATTAAAAATATATAAAATAAATATTAGTTTATAAATAATAAATTTTAATTATTATTTTTAAAAATAAAATCTTAAAATAAATTTAAATAAAAATAATTTATTATTATTATTAGTAATAAAAATATTTATTATTATTTTTAAAACAAATTAGAAATTCACAATAATTATAAAAGTTAAAGTAAATAAAATAAGTAATTAAAAAAACTTTTAAAAAAAAGGGGAGAAAGAGAGGGAGAGAGAATTAAAAAAATTTTGAAAATTTTACAAAAAAGTCCCTCTATTTTTTAAAATTTCCGGCACCAACTTATATTTGACCGGTATTTTGAATACTGACTGGTATCGACCGGTACTATTTGAAACGGGTCGATACTAATTAGTATTTAAACCTGATACGACTAACCCTTTGTTTCATACCAATTTTGATCTGATACAATGGTATTCACCTCTTTTGTAGGAATAGTAGTGATTCTGCTTCAGTTCAAGGAGGACAACTAGTGTATTTACTAGATCGAATCCAAGACCAAGAGAAGCTAGCCCTACGTGCTTGTAGATAGATAGCATGTTTATCACCTCATTTTAGTAATCAATCCAACGAATTAACCACTCAATCTAATGTTTGAGTCCTTTTCATTCAAAGAGGGGAAAACTCTTTGAAAACCTCGATGCTGGTTGAATTATCATTAGCATTAGCATTGTTTGGAATTTCGTACCGTACCGTTTCAGCTGAAAATTAGTACCGGTACGTGTATAGGTGATATTGGTGAAAAATACCGGTTGATATTTAAAATACTGATCAAATACTCGCCGGTACCGAAAATTTTAAAAAATTAGGAAACTTTTTTGTAAAATTTTCAAAAATTTTCAAAATTTCCCTCCCTCCCCTTTGTCCCCCCTTTTGTTTTCAAAGTTTTTAAAATAATAATAAATATTTTATTACTAATAATAATTATAAATTAAATAAAACTAAAAAATAAA
>JAOQMQ010000196.1:40355218-40368941 GCA_027563845.1 Erythroxylum subrotundum
GGTACAGGATATTTTATTCTTAGTCTTGATGTAATAATGCTCCACGTTGTGAGTAATTTGTTAGTGACATTCTGGTTGGCTACAGGAGGTACAGGATATTTTATTCTTAGTCTTGATGTAATAATGCTCCACGTTGTGAGTAATTTGTTAGTGACATTCTGGTTTGTCATAACCTTTTTAGGTAGAGTATTAGGTTGCATGTCAGGTCTTTACTCTAAAAGAGGGTCAAGTTTATGCAGAAACGACCTTAAAGATGGCTCGTGAGAGACTAAGCTTCACTCTGCTTATTTGAAAACTAATACTTTCTCAGGCCAAAAGCTAGGGGTCCTTACTCCTCTTCCTGGTCCATGATCAACTGTCAATATAATTGAGTTCAGCTTTTTTTTTTTTTTTTTTTTTTTTGTCACCTGCAACCTTGGCCTGCATTTGATTCCTTACTTGTTAAGTGGTGGATAGGAGGAGTACTTGTCTCTTCCATCTGGTGAATAAGATTTTCTTACGAGTTTCCATTCATCGTATTGTAGGTGACAATGGGAGTTTGTGGTTCTGGGATTGGAGGAGTGGTCATAGTTTCCAGCAGTCTCAAACAATCGTACAGCCAGGTAAGATCTGCCGCCACCTGTTATGTTTAGTTGTCCAACGTTCTGGGATAGAAGGAAAGCTAATATTAACATTCATACGATTAAAACTACTCCAGGATCATTGGACAGTGAAGCTGGTATTTATGCTCTCTCTTATGATGTAACTGGTTCAAGACTTGTGACATGTGAAGCTGACAAAACAATAAAAATGTGGAAAGAAGACGAGAATGCAACCCCAGAAACCCATCCCATCAACTTTAAGCCCCCTAAAGATATCCGACGATTTTAGCTCGTGTTCTTCGCAACTTTACCATGATATAGGTCTGTTTTTTGTACCGGAAAGTTATGTTGTAAATGTTTGATACATTGTGTTACTTCATTCCTGCAAGCTCGCAGATAATAGATTGGTTTTAACAATACCTAGACGGTTGATTTGAAGTTAGCAAGAGGACTGTGATTCCCTGTTAGATTATCTGCATTCGGAAACAAACATTTTTATGAATCAATGATGTGGTTATTTTCCATCTACTGTTAACTGGCATCTGGCTAAGATTAAAGATGACAGAAAAGTTCAAGCCTGATCCTGATTAGTTCAAAATCAATGTATTGAAGTCAGTTTGATCGGATCCATACTGAGTATGAAGTATGAATACAGTTTGAGCTCGGATTGAGGCTGGGTATCGGCTTGATTTTGATCCAAAATATTCCCATATATGATTAATATTTATTATCTTATTTTCTTTTTCTTGATCTACTGTGGTCTTGATACAAAAAAAGAAAAATCAGTTTTTTTTTTTGAAATGGAGGAATTCGCAGCCGCTACTTTTTAGATCCGTACTTGGTAAACTTCTGAAATGACGCAATAGTTTGCAAATCATGTCAATCGGGTGTTCCGTACTAGATAAGTCTTGTACGACAGGCTTAATCGAGAGAGCGTAAATAAGGAGATCGAAAATATGACTTTTTGATCCCATGTTTTTTTACTATACCAATTCGACTATTCTTCATTTTCTCATATATAAATTTTAATGATATAATATAATTCAAATTGGTCTTTATATAATTCTAATCCGAGTGTTTTAAAAACACTGATTATTAAGTTAATTTAACATTTCTTAATCTATAAATTAAAATGGGTATAAAATGTAATCAGAGGAACCCTAAAATCATAAAGGCTAAGAGATTTGAACATTCAATCTTGATGGCTTCCAACTTGATTTTAATAAACTTTCATATTAAATAAATTGTGATTAATTAAACATAAATTGTTGAAATTGAACTTAAGTTTAATTTTAAGAATATTTTAATTTATATAAAAAACAAACACATAAACTTAAAATTTTTACATGATTTATTCAAAATAATAAAAAGATAAAATAATATCATAAAGCTTGAAAGTTGGACATTTAATTATATGAATAATTTTCAACGTAACTTTTGAATATAATAAATATTATTTAGATACTTTATCTTCTAACTAAAATTTTAAAAATATGAAAGTTATTTTATAAATTTAATTTATTCTTGTTCAAGCAAAATTTAGTATATATATTAAATAGAATCAATTATACTGTAGAAACTTTTAATATATTAAAATTAATAATATGTTACATTAATCAAAACCTTTAAAAATAATAATTTATATTGGTTTTATTTTATCATCTAAATTGAAATATATAAATATAAATATTATTAGATATAGTTTTATTTATTTAAATAGAAAATATAAATATAAATTTTATAATGTATAAAATATCTTTCATACACATTGCATGATAATTTGTTTATATAAAAATTAAAATTAAATAATTAATGCAATAATTAAACTCGTATTTCCCTATACTTAATTTCATGTCCCCTCTCTCTCTCACTATCCCTAAAAGCCGACGCTAAGTCTGCATAATTTTCGTATAAAAGCTCGCCTTGCTCCCTCTCTCGCAAACTAAGCCAAATACCCTCCCGAACCTCCTCTCACTATCTCGGTCTTCAGGGCTCTCGATACGTTCAGGTTCATGCAGTCTCATTTCTCTAAGTCGTCTTTTCGTTGTTGTCTCTTATCTGTAAGCGATTTTTGAAGCATTTTTTGTATTTCTGTTACGGAGTCTTTTGGTCTATTTTGAGTATTGTTTTCTGAGTTTGATGGGTGTTTTAGTTCTGAATTGCTGAGGGCTTGGTTGGTGTTTGCTTTTGAGTCCACTGTGAAAAGTTGTGCTTTTGGGTTCTGGGGAGATATTGAACTGGAGGCTCTCGTTTAGTGTATTGGGAAATGAAGTTTGTCGGAGCTGGGGGATATGCTTTGCTTACTGTGCCACCAGTGGATCTTCAAGTTTTAAATTTTCAAGGTTTTTGGTGGGTTTGCGTTCTTTTCTCTTGTATGGTCTCTTTTGGGGATTTTAAGGGATTTTTGTTTTGAAAGTTTAGGGCTTTGGGGAGTCATTGCTCTGGATTGGGTAATTGTAAGAGTTGACTGTAAGGTTCCCTTTAGGTTAGAGTTGACTGCAAGGTTCCCTTAGTTTAGATTCTTATTTTGGTTCTTTATACTTTATAGGTATCTACTTTGTAACTGTATTTATTTTTATTTATTGTTTAGATGGATTGATTAGCTTCTATATGATCAGAAATATGCTAAAATTTTCTGTATAACCTACAAGAACTTTGTGTATCAGTTGCAGTTTTAGATTTCAGTGTGTGTGCTTATGCAATTGAAGCTTTCTGCTATATCTTCTGATCTGCTGAATTAAAAAAATAATTTTTTGAAGCAGAGGGAAACTTAACGACTGTCAAAATGTCACGAAAAGGTTTGATGGAACAGGACTTGAGTAAGTTGGATGTAAAAACATTGCATCCACTTTCTCCAGAAGTCATATCTCGCCAAGCAACTATAAATATAGGTGATGGTGTTGCCCATAGACTGTAAATACTCCTTTAAGAGCACTAATAGCCATTTGCCTCAGCTCCTGTATTTCGAATTTTTGCTTTAGTTGGTTTTTATTGTAAGCTAGGATGGAAATTGACTAACATTTTTATTTCCATTTTCACTTTCTTTTTATCAGGCACTATAGGTCATGTGGCACATGGCAAGTCAACTGTTGTGAAAGCAATATCTGGTGTTCAGGTGATTTAGTTGCACACACTTGTGCAATTTTATGGTGCTTAATCAATATTCAGATCTTTGCTAATTTGGCAACGTGAGATGAATATAACTGCTGTTGTGAAAGACTACCTAGTTACCTGCATAGTCATGTCTTTGCAGGATTGTGCCTGCTTTGATAGTTATGGTGTTAGTATCAATATTAAATGCAAATTGCAAGTGTAGACAGTTCCATTTATTTGCAGACTGTTCGTTTTAAAAATGAGCTGGAGAGGAACATTACCATTAAGCTTGGATACGCAAATGCAAAGATATACAAATGTGAAGATGAGCGTTGCCCCAGACCTATGTGCTACAAGTAAGTGATGTATACTTGCATGTTACAACATCATTTTAAGTGTTGCATTTGATTAATAAATGAGAAATGTCCCTGTAGGGCATATGGAAGTGGAAAGGAAGATAGTCCCATGTGTGATGTGCCTGGATTCGAAAACTGTAGGATGAAGTTGCTGAGACATGTATCTTTTGTTGATTGCCCAGTAAGACTTCAAAGTTTTCCTTGTAAAGGAAATTTCTACATGCAGTTTCTTTTCATTTAAGATCTATGTTGTAGTATTGTTTAATATGCTTTGAGTTATATATCTGCTGTGCAATTTATCTAATCATCAAATTATCTTGTATTTTGGTAGATGTGTTATATTTTGTTGGTTTAGTCTGTCAGCGTGAATAAGTTATACTCCAGTTTATTTTTACCAGCAAGTGATAGATATTTCTGTTTTACTGTAGGGTCATGATATTCTTATGGCTACAATGCTTAATGGAGCAGCAATCATGGATGGAGCTTTACTTCTAATTGCTGCAAATGAGAGCTGTCCACAGCCACAAACTTCTGAGCATCTTGCTGCTGTAGAAATTATGCGCCTGCAACACATAATAATCCTCCAAAATAAGGTTGATCTAATTCAGGAAAATGTAGCCATCAACCAACATGAGGCTATTCAAAAGTTTATTCAGGTTTATTACCTTGGTGCCTTCTTTGATAATGTCTTGACATGCATTGATCCAATGAATCTTTTTTTTCTTTCATTTATAATTAGTTTGTTATTTACTAGACAAAAAAAATCCACGTCATACTGATTCTTTATGATGTTTCATTTGCAGGGAACTGTTGCTGATGCTGCTCCAGTGGTGCCAATTTCTGCACAGCTGAAGTATAATATTGATGTTGTGTGTGAGTACATTGTCAAAAAGATTCCTGTTCCAGAGAGGAACTTCATCTCACCACCTAATATGATCGTGATCCGCTCATTTGATGTCAACAAGCCTGGATCTGATGTGGATGAGGTAAAAGGTGGTGTTGCTGGTGGAAGTATCTTCAGGGTAAGTTTCGAGTTGCGCTTATTTATACAGTTATTGTTGGTATTTATGTAACACTATTGTATGAAGAGTCCTTTATGTTACATTTAAGTGGTGAATTTTTTTCAGTTGTGCTTGGATGGTTAAGGTTACGGGGTGGCTGACTGGATACCTTCATTTAGCCGTTGATGTTTACTGTTGGTCTAGAATGCTGCAGTCATATAAAATAGCTATCTATTATCTATATACATTAAGCCAGCTGAAACATATGTGGTTAATATTGTTGACAATCATCCGTTTGCAGGGTGTTCTGAAGGTGAATCAAGATATTGAGGTTCGTCCGGGAATTGTTGTGAAAGATGAGGCTGGAAATGTCAAATGCACACCGATATATACTAGAATAGTTTCGTTGTACGCTGAGCAGAATGAGCTGCAATTTGCAGTACCCGGAGGTCTTATTGGTGTGGGCACAACCATGGACCCAACTTTGACACGTGCTGATAGATTAGTCGGTCAGGTGCTTGGTGATGTGGGATCCTTACCTGAAGTCTTTGTTGAGCTTGAGGTTAGGGACTGAACCAGAATATCGTCGTTAAACCTTGCTCTTTCGGATTAAACTGTTTATTCACTATTGCATTACTATTTGAGCATGCAGGTTAATTTCTTCCTCCTACGGCGACTAATTGGTGTGAGGACAAAGGGGTCAGAGAAGCAGGGAAAGGTGTCGAAGCTGGCTAAGGCAGAGATTCTGATGTTGAACATTGGATCCATGTCGACTGGTGCAAGAGTGATTGCAGTAAAGAATGATTTGGCAAAGTTACAACTGACATCTCCAGTCTGTACAAGTAAAGGAGAGAAGATAGCTCTGAGTAGACGAGTCGAGAAGCACTGGCGTCTTATTGGATGGGGCATGATTCAAGCTGGAACCACTCTTGACGTTCCACCCTGCCCCCTCTAAAGAACTTACTGAGCAACTTAAAAAGAGACGAGAGGAGGAAGTATCATTTGTACACCTATTTGTTATTTGGTTGGGTATTTTCATTGTTTCTTCAGTTTTGGATGAGGAGTATTGTTTCAACTCATACTCTGCGGTTTTTTAAGAAACTTAAGATTGCTCAAAGATTGACACTCTTGTCGTATCTCTTTCTTCTTAAACATGTTTTTAAGTGAATGTTGTTCCAATTGCTGTTTGTTGCACCTGAACTTCCTTCAAAAGAGTTCTGAGAAAGCTTAATGTCTTGCAATTTGGCATCCTTAGAGATGACATACTGGCTTGGGCCAAAAGGGTCAGGTCAGGTTAACTCGGGCCGAGTAGAGTCTCGACCCAAAAGGGTTGGATCAGTTTAAATAATAAAATAATATTATTTTAGTTTGAAGTTTGGAATTTTGAATCAAAATTTTTAAATAAAAAAAAGAATCCGACATACCTGAATTTTGCAGATGATTTGTATAATTATAACAAATTACATAATAAATCCTTATTTATTTTTTATAACATTGGAAAAAGATGATTTGGGTAAATTTTGGGCTCAGGAATATGAAAATATTAAATAGGCCCACTAGGCCCAATATTAAGAGCCCATCACTATCCTGCTTATTATCTGCCCAAAACCCTAATCTAGCTTCGTCTCCATATCCTCCAATCCCTTTGCTTCAGCTTCTTCAATTCCAGGTACCGCTGCTACCGCCACTCTTCATCTGACTGTTCTTTATGGTACGATTGTGTTTTGATTGAGTGTGTTATGATTTAGGTTGTCGACAATCAATCAATAGACCAAAATGAGCAAAGGAGGAGCAACACCTGCCAAGGGGAAGAAGAAAGGAGCTACTTTCACGATCGACTGCGCAAAGCCGGTGGAGGATAAGATCATGGACATCGCCTCTCTCGAAAAGTTCCTCCAGGAACGCATCAAAGTCGGCGGCAAAGCCGGTGCTCTTGGCGACTCTATTACCGTCACTCGCGACAAGTCCAAAATCACCGTCACCTCTGACTCCAACTTCTCCAAACGGTAATCCCATTTTGAAAAAAGGGCATTTTAAGTTTATCCGCGTTTTCTATATGGATTAGGATTTACGCAATATTCATTTGTCTTGGATTGAAACTAGATATGTGATTATTGTTGAAATTTGATTGAAAAAAAAAAGTCTTACATTTTGTGATTAATTGTAATGGGTTTTGGTTGCTTAGATACTTGAAGTACTTGACGAAAAAGTATTTGAAGAAACACAATGTGCGAGATTGGCTTCGGGTCATTGCTTCCAACAAAGACCGTAATGTTTATGAACTCCGATACTTTAACATTGCGGAGAATGAAGGCGAGGAGGAAGATTGAAGTTTCCTATTCCAGTTGTTATTGATGAACCTACCCCTTTCTTTAGCCTTGGTTTTGTTTGTATGCTTTTGGAAACTTGAGGACATATCAACCTTATTATTGTTTCTTCCTGAGCTTTTTCACTATATTATTGTTAATTATTGAGCAACTCAGATTTATGTCTTTTTTGAGTCGTGAATCTGTACATCTATGCCGTTTATCTGTTACAGAACTTTGTTGTTATTTGTTATGTTAGTTACTTAGTAGTCAATTTGTTCAGTATTAGACCTCTCTACTAGACATTTAGGGTCCCGGGAACAAATCCAGTGCAGACGGGGTGGGGCTTGTAGCTCTAGGGAGTTCTTCCATTCTGTCCTTTTCATCTGTATCGGTTTTGTTTGTCCATACACTCCCTTCATCAGCTTCCATGATGGGAATACATTTTTGTACAGCGTTGTCGCACTTGAACCCACTCCCTGGTGCGTTCTTCTAGACCTCATCTCCTTGTTTCATACTCCCTCTTACTTCTGTATGACTTAGCTCATACCAAATAAAAGAATATGAAGTGCTTCCAAACCTGTAACAGGTCATCTTAGTGATCTCTATGTCTTCATCAGTCAATGGTAGGTTTTCTTTGACTTGTCTGAATGATTACCTATCTGCAGCATGTGTACAGAAGTGGTGAAAAGATCTCTTGAAGTTTGGCATGTAGGAATATTACTTCATGCTTGAAATTCTCATTTTCTGGCAAATCCTTGAAAATATATTCAAGAATTGCTCTGAAATGGCAAGACCATAGGTCCCAACTCCCAAAACATAGGAGTTTTGCCTTCAGTGCATCTGTAGCCACGTTCATTATGCTTTTTGATATTGATACCCCTAGTTTGTTTTTAGAATCCGGAAGACAGGAGTAAGAACAATTGTAATGTGCTTTGTTCTTGCAAAGAATATGTTGGAACTCCTCATTCTTATCTTGACGTCGGCTAGGCATCAATATGGCAGCTCCCCTTTTGAAATAGTCAATTGGTTAACAATTTGGAAGGGTGTTTTTCATGTGAACCAAATAAGGTTTAGTATTTCAGTGCTTAGAATGAGTGCTATTGAGTTCTGTTGAAGCTTCAACAGGATTATATCTAGGCAAATGGATTTGATTCCAGCACTGCACCCCATGCTAGACGGGTTAAGCTTCATGATATTGCTTCTCATATTAAATTTACTGAATGCCATAGCATTGAGTGATGGTATAGGAGAAAACAAACTACTGTTGGGACATCAGTATGTCTATAGGTTTTGGATTAATGTTGCATTTCTGTAGTAGATCTGCAACGACTGAAAGATTATTGTTTTAGCGTCTTCTGTGGCAAAAAGGGAGTTTTATCTGAATAGCAACACTGTCAGGATCAAAATGATTAGCAATGGAAGCATGTATAGACATTTACAGTAGTTAATGTTGATTATGTTTGATACATTAAGAGGCTATTTTTGTGATTTAAACTTGTATTTTTATAGTCACAAAAAAACAATTTTACTTATTGACGTAAGACTCCCTCTCTTAATAGCCATTTCACAAATATATAAAACTATTGAAAAAGAATGCTATTAAGTCTTATCATGAACTTGCATCTACCTTAATGAAAATAAGGAACCAATGGTTCTATTTTTGTAAGTAGTAGTTTATTAATCAAATCCATGTGTATAAATTACATATTTAAATAAACTACTTAAATCAATATTTAAAATTTGGCAATACCAGACACTTCCTACTTGCAATTTGATGCAATTCAATGTAGACATTGAAAGCAAGATTACTATTTCAAGAATAAATGTATAAAGAAAAAATAAGAGATGAGGGTTATTTTGATTAATATAAATTAAAATATTTTTTATGCATTGTAAATTATTTATTGATGATCATCTTTTAATCCCACATATAAAAATAAAGAAAAACATACTATTTACTTAGTATCCATCTTCATGTTCTTGATTGTATTATGCTATTGTTGTCCCATCTCATTCACCTTTAACTTCTACACATTCCTTTTTCTTCATCGGTTACAGACTGATTATTCCTATTTAAAACTGATCATTTCACAACAATAAACAATGATATAGAATCTTTCAAGTTTAGTCAACCAGAACACCATAATACTCTATGCTGAATCAGGAAATCAATCAATAAATTTCTGTCAAATGATCAGAAAAGCAAGAGCTTCCAGTTGTGTCCAATCTGATAAAACATGTGTGCCCATGTGAAAAAGGTTCAGAGCTCATGTCCCTTACCAACACATTCATCCATTATAATAAAATAAGAACACATCTCTTTGACATATAATCACAGGTACAGGACACGAATGGAGTAAGGGAATACAAATTTTTGCATGCACAACTCATAATATCTTTAAGAAACACTTGAACAAGAAACTATCCTGAACTGAAGAGAATGATTTGCAGATCATATTACCAGTAACTTGGAAGAATAAAAAGAAAGTGTTTTTAACAATACTGACCGATCACGAAACTTGAGACAGAGCAATAAACAGAGATTAAATAGACATGACCAATGTACTTTGTCTACTATTAGCTTCAAAGCTCTTCAAGTTTAGCCTCTCACAGCTAACAAAGAAGGAATTGCAGCCAAGTTTGGAGTAGTATTCTTGGTGGAAGCTTGTCTGATGATATTCCTCTTGCTTTCTTTGGAAGTTGGCTTGCTAAAAGCTCTCATGGGACTAGAAAAAGCCCAACTCCAACTCCTACTCCTGCCATGGGAGAGAGGACCTGTTGTTGACTTCCCATTCATGTCCTCAGTTGATGATGAAACCCAGTAAGATGAGGAAGATGAAGAAGATGATGAATTTATGATAAAACCACCAAAGATACCTCCACACCTCACCCTCTCCTTCATGTTAGAGGAGGTAGTGTGAACTTTTGGCTTGCCTTCTCTTTGTGACTCCACTCTCCTGAGAGTGCAGTCCCCAAACCCAGTTGAGATTCTCTCAAAAAAATCACCAGAGAAGCTTCTGCTCCCACACCCAACAGATCTAGATCTCGACACTTTTCTCTCAAAAGATGAGGCAGAGGCTGTTGCTTGGCTGTTTGGACTATCATCATCATCTTCCACCGCAACAATGTCTGCTTTCTTGGACACAGAAGATACCATACACTTCTCTTTTTGCTTCACAATGGCCCCATTTGATGTTCCTGTTGTTGTTGTCGTCGTCGTCGTCAAAGATGACACCTTTTCTGGTTTTCTGGTAGAAGTAGAAGAAGATTTGGCTGAAGAGAGGTAAAGAAATGACCAAAACCCACCCCTCTTCCTGGGGCTAAAATCTTCAGTATTATCAAAGAAATGGCTCCTCCTACCAGGAGTTGCAGTGGACTTGCTTCGGTTATAAACAATATCACGTTCTGATGATGATGATGATGATGTTATCATGCTTTTCTTCTTCTTTTTAGCCAAAAGAAAAGAGATTCTGGCCCTCCTCGTGTGGTACTCTTGATAGTGACCATTATTTGCATTATCATTCCTACTTTTTGTAGATGTGGGACGCGAAGCAAGTGATAGTGAAGTAGCAGAACCACCGCCAGCTCCTCCACCACCAATGCTAGTTCCACCAACCCCAACACTACCAACATCAGATCTAAATGAAGGAGAAGAAGATGAAGAAGAAGAAGATACACGAATTGGTAGAGGAAAAGACGAAGATACCAACTTTCCAAGCTTTTCTTGTAGACAAAAAGCACAGATCCCACCTGGGTTGTTCCTATGAGGATGGTCACTGCACTGCATACCATCTCCAATGTCATCTTCACCACCACCACCACCACCACCACCACCTTTCACTTCCATCATCACGATCTAATATCCAAAGGGTTCCTTCAAAAGATCTTTTTTATTCCAAAGTTTCAATCTTTTCACTCAAATGTCGCTCTTCTCTGATACCTTCAAGCAACTTTCTACTGATCTTTTCCTCTTTTTTGCTCTGATACAGAGAGATGGGCATGGATACACACATACACAGATGCAAACAAAAGAAAAGGGAACAGATTGGTCAGAGCGTTTTATTGAATTAACAATGAGTGGGGACTGCGAAGAAGAGCACTGAGAAAGAGTCCCCAGAAGCACGTGGAGTACTGATACTCACTGACGAAACCCTATTTTTTTATCTCTTCTTCTTCCATTAACAGCTTTAACGAGACAAGGAATGCTCTAAATATACATCTCATCTCTCATGCCTAAACTAAACCCTACTCACTTAGTCGTGTACCATGAAGCTCCTCAACCTCATTCACTTACTATTTATTAATATTAAAAGTCTCAGCTTTAGATTCCTCCTCTTAACCCTACAGCTCTACCTAGACTTGTCTTGCTCAGATGCTAGGTGTCAACGTCCATTATAATGCCTCACTGTTCTGCTACATCTTCACACTATTTTATTAATTGCTTAGTTGCATCAACCATGTGAAGCAAGCGGATCATGAAACATAGCGTTGTTTATTATCGTAATTTGTCGTTGTAATTACGACGCAACAAACATCTGGTAACGGCGTCATCGGATGAAATACCAGAATTTGAAGGAAGATCGTGAGGAGAGTACGAGGACAAAGTTAAACGTTAAGCATGAATGTAAAAGGTCGTAGGAGACTTTCTCTCATTTGTTGATGTCTGGGACTGTTTAAGGTGGTTTGGTCCCCACTCCTGTCTGTGTTGAATACGTGCAACCTCATCCGCTCATATAGCGAAACAGATCATGTTAATCAGCTTTTATATGTTTCACTGTATATTTATAAGAATTTTCACAAATATATGAACAAAATTAAATATTACATGATTGAAATACTTTTTTTACAAAAAATGTTGGATAAATATTTAGATTGACACAATAGTCTGCAAATTACATCAATCAAATACTCCGCCCTAGGTAAACTTTGTACGACAGGTTCAATCGAGAGAATGTAAATAGGGGAATCGAACATAGGACTTTTTAACTTCGTGCATTTCCACTCTACCAACTCGACCACCCCTGAGATATTTCAACCGGTCCTATAGATAGCAGAAACTATATTTTTCTTTCTTTTTTCTTTCTTTTTTCCCTTAAATACTTATTTTATTAATTATTGAACATATAAGATAAATACACAAAATTATTTAATTTTTTGTATTTTAAAGTTATAGTTTTTTTTATGTTATAATTTAGTTTTTACACAATTTTATGTAATAATAAATTAATTTTTTACTTTTTATTCATTGTAACATGACATCAAAATTTTGAAAATTTTAATATAGTACTATTTTAAACTTATAAATATAAATGTTTTAAACATCTCGTTAAAGTTAAACTGTTAATACAAGAAGTTAGGAACTAAAATATTAGATATAAAGCAGGTTAAAATTAAAAATTTTGAAATATCATCGAAAGAAACTATCCTTACTTATGAAAAAATTTAAAGTTTAATTAAAAAATGTGACTATTAAATAAAAATTGATTAATTTCATTATTTAATAATAACAGTTATTAAAGTAATTTTAAAAAAATTAAAATTAATCGATTCAAAATTTTTACGACGGAATGAATTTGTAACCTAATTTTTAAAGACATAAAAATAAAAATAAAAAAGGGTCAAACAATAAAAGAGTTCAATTTCAATATAATTAAATCTATAAATATTTCTCAAAAATATTATATAATAAAGAAAATCAATTCATATAAATAATTAACTTTTTGATAAATAAATGAGTGTCTGCAAAGGTATCTTCTTTTTGGAATTCCAATGATATTTAAGATAATACCCTGTGGATTTATGAGTAGGCCATTGGATTGTGTAGGAAACTACATTGAGATCTTCACTGTTTTTGTCTCCTCCAACTTAGTCAAACTAAAATCAATTATTCTCAATTAGTTCTTTTTATCTTAAATTAATAAAAATATTATTTTAATATTAAAAAATTAAAAAAAGCTTAAATTTTTATTAAAAATTAGAAATAATAAAAGGTGTGGACTTAAGTTAAGTTTATCTTATCAAATATTATGAATTATCAACATAAAACTCAATATATATATATAGTTTCATAATGAATTTTAATAAAAAATTTGAAATCTTATCCAATAAATGAATTTATATTTGATTCTGCTTATTTAAATTTGATTTTTTTATAATTAGACGACGAAGCACCATTGGATAAAACATTACTTGAGGTACGGTCTTATCAGGGTACAAGATTTGACTTACAGAGTGTACCCACTACCCACCAAGTTAAGTGGAGAGTCCCTGTCCATGGAGTTTTCTTCGTCGTCTCTTCCACCTCAGATAAGACCACTCTACGATATCCATCTCAGCCGTTAATGTGTCATTAGTCATTACCAACCAAAATATATATATTTAAT
>JAOQMQ010000196.1:40407586-40420054 GCA_027563845.1 Erythroxylum subrotundum
CGATAAATTAATAACTCCGTATAAGATAATAATTTTTCTGGTCCCAACAATATTCATTTATAGAGGTTTTACTGTATTTAGTACTGACAGATTGAGTTATACATCAGGTATGTCTTCGTCATTTTTTTACTTAATTATGCGGCGTGATGGTTTTTCACTTATTCATTTTTTTTCTTCTGTATCCTGTATCATTAGTTTGCATGTCATATTTGAATGTGGATCTTTCGGAAACAACCTCTCTATTATATAGGAATAAGGTTGTGTACTATATGACCTCCTCAAATTCCGCTTTACCGCGGGATTTCAGACTGGGTGAGATGATGATGATAATGATATTTTACTCTTAACTAATAAAAATTTTTAATTATAATTTTAAATAATATTAATGCATCTTCAATTATATTTATAAGTCATTTAAAAGGACTATTGTCTTGTGATTTGAATTTTCAAAGATTAATTATTGAGTGCTTTGAGGATTTTTAACAAATTAAAAAATTAGAACTTTTTAAAGAAAATCAAAGTTTATTGTCTTTTTATAATAATATGTATTTTATATTTTCTTTTGTAATAAAATTATATTTATTATAATTTATTTATTTCCTAAATAAAATTTTAAAAATATATCTAATCATTAGTTTTACTATAAATGATAGATTTTAAAATTATCAAAAAATTTATTTCAATATAAATAATTTATTTTTAAAATATTATTTTTCTTAATATTTTATTAACAAATCACCTAAAAATTATAATTGAAAGGAGATATATAACTTTTTTATTATCGAGCTAATATAATTATTGAGTCTTGTGAATATATTTTTAATTATGTACTTGAAATTTATATATATATTTGATATTCAAAAAATTAAGTGATAAATAAAATGTTAATTTAATGTATTTTAAATTTTTAATAAATTAATTATTTAATTTTAAAAAATTGAATAACTTTATTGAAAATTTGATATTAAAATCAAAAAAATAAGCACTTGTAAGCAAAGAAATTCAGTCTATTGCGTATTTAGATTGGGCCTATTGGTCCATGACCGGCGTGGTGCATTCACGCGCTCTTCCTGCGAGTTCGAGACTGTTTATTAACGTTTAGCCTCGAAACTCTAAATACGTCTAGAGATTGTGTTTTCATTACAGCATGCCACGTATATAGTAGAGTGGGTCCCGTAACCGAAACGTACAATATGGTGAGCCTTGACGTCATGGATCAATCCGCTACGTGTCTGGTTTTCAGTTGTTAAGCTTTCGGGGGATTACATAGAGGCGAGTGTAGAGCAGTGTAGCAAAGAACAGTGAAGAGATTGGAATTAGGTGTAGCAGCTCACACACTTCGATGCTTCCGTCCCATCACTATCAATCCATCGAACAGCTTGGCCGTCCAATTTTTATTAATAAAAATTAATTATTTAATTAAACTAATTAATATATATAAATGTCACGTATAATTGTGAAATAAGCTTGTAACTTAAATAAATAGAATTTTATTTATTTTCATTTTTATAAAAATTGATTATTTCAATTTAAATATTATAAGATATCGTATTAATTATTAAATAAGTATGCACTAATTATTAAATAAGTATTAATTATAAATAAATCATCATAATTATTTATTATTGGTTAAATGTGTGCAAACCGACACAATCGTATCAATTAGTGGACTAATCACGAGTGATTGTCTTATTATATCAATTATTACCCAACTTAGAAATCCTTAATGATAGGTTTAATTATATACTTATATGTAACTAAAACGTACATTAAACTATTATAACACATTTATGAACAATAAAGGAAGCTTTTTAAATGGCTAATTTTTGTTTTGGATATTAATTAATGAAAATGTTATAAATATAAATAAAATCCTATTCCTACATTAGCTTAGAAACAATTATTACACCAAGATTATATTTAACTTAAAACAGTCTAATTAGTTAAAAATAAAATTGTGTATTACTAGATCTCTAAGTATTAGTAAAATTTTTACTTTGTCATCGTTATTGTTATACTCACGTAATCCTTGCTTTAAAATAATTGAAATGAAGTTAGATTTGTGAGGAAAAGTACTATCAAGCCTAGCATTGGCAATTCGGCACGGGCTCGGGCTAGGGCCATTTAGGCCCGAAGCCCAACTATTAAGTAGAGATTATATAATATTAAGTTAAATTTTTGATAATTTATAATCATAAAAAAATTTAGAATGACACAAATTATAAGAGAAATTTTAATTGTTTAATTATTTTATTTGAAAATTAAGGTATGCATATTTAATTAAACTTTTGTATTGCCTTAAACAAATTCTTTAGATTTGACAAATTAAGTTCAATTTACTATTTATTAAATTTGATTTTTAATTTACAAGTATATTTAGTTCATTCATAATATAATTTGTATTTTTGATATTTTTAAATATACATAATTATAATCTTCTAAATTTCATTAAACAATAAAATTATAAAAGACAATGAAAAAAATTAAAAATCAAAATAATAACACAATAATAGAGTTCCAAAAGAAGACGCACAAAAGGAAGACCAAGTCTACTTCAAGAAATCTAGAGTAACTCGAAGCAAGGCAATAGTAAAATTCCAAAAGATGAGTACTGAAGAAGCAAAGAGAAGCATCGCCGGAGGTCTACTCATGAAACCCAACTCCGATGACCGGAAACTCTCTCCCATGGTGGCACCACCCGCTACCAAGAAAATCGTCATAAAAAATGCTGATATGAAAGAAGACATGCAGAAAGAGGCTGTTGATATAGCAATTGCCGTTAGTTCTCTGAGGAAACTTGCTTCAAGTTTTGTTTCTTTTCCATGATTTGATTGTTTTTTCTTCTGGGTGTTTGTTAATTTTGTTGGTACTTGATTTGGGTTGGTGCTTTTTGGTTCTCAGGCTTTTGAGAAATACAGTGTAGAAAAGGACGTGGCAGAGCATGTAAAGAAGGAGTTCGATAGAAAGCATGGACCCACTTGGCATTGCATTGTTGGTCGCAATTTCGGTAATCCATTTTCACACTCTTTGCTGTTCTGGGCACTTCCCAATTGGATTTAGCTCAGATTTGGTGCTGCTTATTGTGTTTCTTCGTAGACAAGTGAATTTGTGTTTCTTCATTCTTGGTTGGGTTCACTGATTGCTGGCAGAGCAGTTTTATGCTATATTTGAGCAGTAGAAGTGTTAGATCTATGCTTAGATTGGAGAATTCACATTTATCTTCATTGCAGAGGCAGTAAAGGTTTATTCTCATTTAGCCTAGTTGATCTTTGACTCTAAGAGAAGTGGTTAAGAGTTTCTGCTTTAGGTTTCTAACTATTGACTTGTAGTTGAATGCTTGAAGTGAAATTGTGATGTGATGAATGTGAATGTGTGATATTTAGCCGTGTGAAGGAGTTTGATGTTCTTTTCGTGACGTTTTTCTTTATAAGGTCTAAGACATGGAAATACCCCGCATCACCATGTCATAGCATCCAATTTGGCAACTGAGTCTTGCAATAACAGAGTGCGGATGGAGCTTGAGAATAAGATAATGCCATGGAACTTAGTGTCGGTATAAATAACTATGGCATAATATTGTCTAGACAGCTACTTTAGTGGTTTGTGTTTAGGTTTGATTTAAGTTTTCAGTTTGGTGTTAGAAATTCTTTTATCCTGATCACCATTTGAGCTGGAGAATTTTAATCAGTAATAACTAGTTTGTGTTGATTAAATGGTTTGCTTGTGTTGATCAAAATGGCTGAGTTTCTGCTTCCTGTTAATTGACATGGTGACACCTGTAGTTTTAAGTCAAAGAAAGTTAAAATGATTTTCCTGTGACCATATTTACTTAACTTTTTTGGGGATTGAGCTGTAGATCAAGAGATGTTAGTACTTGTATTTGTTCTACAATGCTGGAATATCTTTCCCTCACAATGGGGTCCTTGGCCCTGTATTATCCGTACGTCTAGTACGAGAAAGTAAATACTAAAAGACATAGTTACCTTGATGTTATTGCTTATGCCACTTGTAGAAATTCCAAAATAGCCTTGGTTCTTCTGAGACCTTAAGATCTGTATTTTAAAGTAGGTTTTATTTTGAAAGTGAGCTTAACCAAAATTTGGCTAAATGCAAGCTTGGATTATTGTATTGGCAGTTGAGACGGTTATCTAAATGCATCTGATTATCACATATCTCGGCAGTGTTACTTAATCTTGAATTTGTTTCATATGCTCCGGTCATTTTTTGCGTGGGTTAGTGTTACTCATTGCTCTTTGAGTTTAACTGTCTTATAGCTAGAGGTTGGCCGTACATTTTTCACTATACAACCTTCATTTGTTGGTTCTTTCTGGTATCGTTCAAAATAGATTGTGGCAAACCACTGGAACAGAAATCTAGGATTGCTATATGTGGTACTACCTATGGAAGACCATCTATAATACAGAGTGTTCATGTAACTGAACTGTGAGATTTCTGATTAAACTGATATTTCCACACATTAAAACAAGCTCCAGTTCTGGTTAATGCTGCTGTTAATTTGAGTTAGTAGTTTAACTTGTTTTACTTAGACCTGACTGATTGAGAGCCACATATTGAGGCATTTAACTATGTTTTATGGTGATATATCTAAACAGTGGGAAGGACAACTGTGATTTATGCACGACTCATGTCTGTTTCTTAAATTATCTAAACAACTCTTTTCGAGTGGTGAATGGGTTTTATATGAACATTTGAGATCAAAGCTATACAGGTACATCCGCACAGGACTTTTATTATCCTGATGCGGCCAAGTGAGGTTGAGTAGCGTGTCAGCCAATTTGATTTCCAGTTTAGGACTTTCATCAATTTCCTTTGTTTTTTTCCTGCACTTTTTTATTTTAAAAAAAGTCTCTAGGATGCTTTCCGTACGATTTTAGCGATATATCTCTGTTGTAGTTCACTATAAAGCAGAACAAAACAGCTTCATAGAATTTGGATAGTACTAGCTTCATCTGTGTTCTCTCTATAGTTTAAGAAAGATTGACATGCATCCTCATCTCCATTGCTAAAATCCTATCAGAAACATATTTACTTCTATGTTTCAGCAACATTCTACATCTTTTCATTTAATTTTATCCTCTTCGAAGCACAGGTTCATACGTGACGCATGAGACGAACCACTTTGTTTACTTCTATTTGGACCAGAAAGCAGTTTTGCTATTCAAATCTGGTTGACCACGGTGCTTGGTGATTGCAAGAGAGTTTATGATGAAGTTATAGTTAGTGCCTGTATGTACTAATTGAAATCCATTGGCTTGAAAACTCTTAGCCAGACTATAACTTGTATACACGTTATTCACTTGAAATGTGGTTATACTTGGATATAAAAAGTTAAACTTGTACCTAATCAATCTTGTGTGTTCTTCTTTAGTTGCTGCTGCATTCTGTTATTTGAAAAGCTGAAACATGTCTCCATTGATTCATTTAGTAGAGCAAAATAGGCAAATGCTTACTTTATACAAGTTGAGTATATTATCCAAAAACAAAGAACAAAGTCTATCTATCTATCGACTTGGAGAATGCCAATATTCCTTAATCCATAGTCATTATCTTATTACTTGCAAATTACATATTAAAATTATATATTTTTATTACAAAATTGAATTCAAGACTTCGAAAGTGGTGGATGGATTTGCAAACCAACCCATTTCCTTCTTGTTTCTCCTCTTTTCTCATTCTATAGTTTTAAGACTTGAAAGTCGAAGAAAGGTATATATTCTTAGGGATGGTATTGGTACGGTAGCTAACAATTATCTCTTTTATTAAAATATAAAAAGGCATAAAAGTGGAAAACCTATTTATCCCATACAAAATTATTAGGTCCCTTTTTTAAGGATTCGATTAGAGTTAAACCTGTAATTACCATCTTTCGAGTGCGTATTAAACAAATGATCAAACTCTTAATACTAGACACATGGAAAAGTATTAGATTCTTTAGTCCTGAGTCCTCTAAATCTTTTCCTTACACTTCTAAACTATATAAATTTCATTTATGTGACACCTTTTAATCTAAACCATGATATTAGAAGTTCCAATACAATCACACTTCTACACTTGGCCAAGAAAATATTAAAAGAGACCCATTTTCACTATCTATTCTATAAATCACTTGATTATGATATTTATAGGTAAGACATTTCATAAGCCTAAGAATTATAATAAGAAAAGCTTTTCTCAATTTATATAGTCAATTTAATTTAATAGAATGAAATAGAATATAAATAAATGTAAAATTTATAAATTTGTTGTTTGAAAATAATAAAAGAGTTCATATTGTAATATAGTAAAATATTACTTAAATGAAAGATTTATAATGTAATATAATATAAAGTTTTTTATTATTTTACATTTCATTTTAAACCCTCTAAATTAAAAGTTTTTTCAATTTTACTCATTATGATAAAATGTAATGTTACATTTTACATTTCATTCTAAACCCTCTAAATTTTTATTATTTTACATTTCATTTTAAACCCTCTAAATTAAAAGTTTTTTCAATTTTACTCGTTATGATAAAATGTAATGTTCTCTTTAGTTCCATTCTATTCTGTTTTATTATAAACTCTGGTCTCAATGGCATAATATTACATTACATTTCATTCTATTAATAATCCTGAATACCCCTAACTAAAGACAGGTTAAGATTAAGGTATGAAAGGGCAATAGTGTTATTTTAGTGCTACTAGAGAAACTAGGGCAAGTACATGCAGCCATGCAAATTAAGCATCATTCACTAAGAAATGCAAGAAAAGTAGAGTTTTGGACGTAAATGCCCATTTCATTATAGTTTAAGCTTCCAAAACCAAATTGCAAAAGGACCGAGGGTGTGAATGTCATTTCCAAAAGTAGACGGGTAGAAACTTGGAGTAAAATTATAGTACGAGGACTGAAAAACAAAAACAAAAATTACACCATTCTCTCGAGTCTCTCAATAGGCGAAGCCACCAGCCGGCGGGTTTCTGTTGCTTTTGCGGTGGCGAGAGGTGGCTGAGGAAGAAGGAGAAGAGGCAGAGGTTGGTTTGATGGCACTCAGTGAACAGTTCTCTTTCCTTAAAGTCTCTTCCTCGTCCATGAATATCTGTCTGCACCTACACTCCACGCTACAAAATGCTCTGTCCCCTCTGCATATACAGAGAAAGAACAAGTTCCTTTTTTAACACGAAACAAACGAAGATCTTTAGATACAAAGAAGAACAAACCAAAAAGATCCTAGTTTTATGAAGAAAAATGAGTTCAAAGAGAAGTCTTTACAGAACTAAGATCTGTGTACTCCATGACCACTTACTTGTACATGTAGATATCTTCACCAGGCAAGAGCTTCTGTTTACAAAGAAAGCATTGTTCAAGAAAAGATGGAACTGGGAAAGAAGAAGAAGAAGAATAAGAAGACGAAGAAGAAGAAGGTGAAGGCTTGTTGATAACCATAGTAGCTTTGTTGATTACTTGTGGGGTTTTGTTGCTAAAACCACTCTTCTGAGACTCTAAGACTATGCTTAAACCCACCATATCTCATCATAAACACCTCTTCATAGCTAAATCTCTCTGTATATTTGTTGATATTGAAGAAGAATAGGAAGAGGGTATGTGAAAATAAATAGAAAAGAAAGAGGAGGGAAGGAGGAGGAAGAAGAAGAAGCAGAAGAAGAGTAGTACTGGTGGGTGGGTCTGGAAGAGCAGTACAAAGGACGATTAGCGTAGCCAGCGATTTGGCGTTTAGTGCCTATTCATTGCCACGTATCAGTTTTCTGTAGTTTCCATTTCATTTTCTCATTTCTATTTTTCTTTTTTTTCTTGTTTGTGGTTTTGTCTTCTTCTGCTCATTGCAGGTTATGGGCTTTGAACAACTTTTAACTTATATGTAGATAAATATGTAATTTGCATTTTTATTTTTATTTTTAGTTTAATTTTTTTACTTAATTTTGATATTATTTTATATTTTAATATTATTAAAAAATATTTATTACAGAAAATTAAATATACCAATATTTTATAGGTTTAAATTGTCTAATTTTAATATTATATAAGCTAAATTGAGGATTAAGATACTATAATTTAAAACAAATTTAATTATGTTAAAGTATAATCTAATGCTAATATCATTTTGAAAATGTTAAGTTATAAAACAATGTTATAAATAACACAAATTATTTAAAATCTTAAAAATATTTTATATTGGTATTGAATAAATATTTAAAAGTATATAATAAATTGTTAACAATTATTAACAAACTTTTTTTTTTTTTTGGCTATGTTGTTGTTCTTAATCCTTTCACAAGTTACAAAGTGATATGGTACTAAGCATACTTTAGGTAGCTATTTTGAGTCAATGGTCTTACCATTTCAGTTTCATTTGTTGTTGGATATTTGTCAATCCATCACTTGATTTATTACAATGGTTGAGTAAAAATAATATATATAAATTATATTGTAATTAATGTTGCTAAATAATTTATGGGATGGATATATCAATAATGTATATATTGAAACATTAACAACTTTTAGTTTATAAATTCATAAGTCATCCCTTTTATTCTAATTTAAAATTTGAAGAATATATATTAACAAAATAACACTATCAATTTAGCATTTAAGTAGAATAACACCCGGTGAAAGTCCGCCAAAATACGAAGGTTCAATAATATGTAGCTTTATCTCCTATATAATAAAGAGATTGTTTGCAAATTTGGCATTTACTTGAGAATTAAAAAAAGAAGGATCTTTTGAATTTAGCACGTAATTTTGTACTAACAAATTCAATTTTAGATAAATTAATTGTTAATGAAAGGTAAATAATCTATTTTATATCAGTGAAATTAGTAATCTCCATTTTAGGGTGCTAAATAAATCTTTAAATACATACATTAATTAATAAATTACATGTTTTAAATAAATTAACATATTAGTCATTTATATTTAATCAATATGGTCGATTCAATGCACGTGAATTTGTTGAAAACAGTCTCTCTATTAAATAAGGGTAAAATTACATACTATTGGATCTCCTCAAACTTTACACCTTAGGGAGATTTTTTGTAAGGTATTGATGATGATTATGACAGCAGAATTACATATTATTGGATCTCCTCAAATTTTACGCCTTAGGGAGATTTTTTGTAAGGTATTGATGATGATTATGACAGCATATTTAAATAACACTTATAAATTTTAAAATTCTCTTTAACTATTTGGATGATTCTCTTCAGAGCAATTCATACTTAAGTAATGTAATCCCACTTGTCTTTACTACAAACTAAGAGGATAAACATAAAATATTGATAAGAACTGCCAAGCAATGTTTCATGTAAATAATAATAAAACACTTGTCCGGTACGTGTGAATATTAATGATTGGTTGAATAGTATGATTTCTTAAACTATACGCAAATGCTGACCAAATGGGTTATTATATTCAAAGGAGATGAGTATATGCATGAACGGAGAGGTCAGTCCACAGCAAGGACCACTCTTTGCTATTAACTCTTCACCTATAACACAATAACACGTCTCTTTAAACCTTATTTTGACCATAAAATGCATTCAAATCTGTACTTTTCAATATTTCATTTTTTCAGGCTTATCGATTTCCACTTAGATGACTAAGAGGTGAGACCAACACCTTCTCTCTCTCTCTTTTTTAACAATAAGTAATTTATTATTAGGACATGGCACGTAAATCTTTCTTATTGTTTAAGAAATATTAAAAATCGTTTTAATTTTTAGTTTTTTTTTTCTAAAAATGTATTCTTTTTAGACTTAAGTTAAAAACTAATGACAAAATATATATAATATAAACATCAAACAAAGTCTAATCAAATCATATTTATAAGACAATTTAAATCAGTTACCGAACTAATTAAATTTGACTAAAATTAATAAATTATTAATTTAAACCAAATATAATTGATTCATATCGAGTTTAAGGCTATGTTTAATTGGACGCAAGGTTTTTAATGGAATGAAATGACTTATAATAAAATAGAGTATAAATGAATGTAATGTTAGAAACTTGTTGTTTATGATGAATGAAATGGTTCATAATGTAACACAGAGAAATGTTGTTTGAATGAAAAGTTTATAATGTAATATAGTGTAAAGTTGGTTATCATTTTATATTCCATCCTAAACCCCTCAAATAAGATATTTTTCATTTTTACCGTTTATGATGGAATGAAATATAATATGAAAATCATCTTCTTCTATCTTATTCCATTATAAACTATCATCCCAAATGATGGAATAATATTACATTCCGTTAATAAACTCCCGACTAAATATAGCCTAAGAGTTGAGTTCAATTATCATATTATTGATATTTGATTAATTCACGACTGATGTTCATGTTGTGTGCGTTTCATTGTTATTTTTTAATAGAAGTCTAAGAGAATAATTTTTAAAGAAATTGAAAAGCTAGAAAGATTTTTTTGAAGAAAATTTAAAAGTTAAGGAGACTTTTTGAAAATTTTAAAATTATATAAGAGGTCAATGTCATTTATCTTCGTAAATATTATCTTCTAAATATGAATAAATTAAAAAACATTATAATCTATAATTATGTATTTATAATAATTTATTTAGAACCGAATCGTTCAAGTTAAACTTTTCTCAATTGTCTTCCTAATTTTTGATTAATAGAGGTATAATCACTATAAAATAGCCACTCTATTTATCTTCTCTTTTAAATTTAATAACAAATAATTAATAAAATAAAGTTAATAAAATATTGAGTAATTGTACTCATCTTTAGTACAACATTGTAATTCAAAATAATCTAATATAACGTACCCATTCTATAAGACTCTCCGCTTTGCGGAAATACGACGAAGATTATAATGTGTGCAACTTTTAATTTATATTTTTATAAAAAAATTATTTGTGTAACTTGAAGCTGTCGATTGCTTTGACGCTCACATAAACTAGTTATGTTTAATGTAACAATAGATATAAAATTATTAAGAGAATACTTCAAAGATAGTATACTTTTACAAACTAATGTTTACACCACAAGTTTCTAAATAATTTTAGAAACTAGATAATAACAATTAAAAAAATTACTTACCCGAATCCTAAAATTATTTATTATACTTAACGACCTGTTTAATATGTATTTAAAGATAACAAATGTAATCAAAATTATTTAAAAATAAAAATTGAAACTATCAAAATAAAAAAAGCTCAGATTATGATCAAATTTAACTTTTTAAATTTTGAATTTGAATTTTATAATTTGACCTAATTAATTAAAATTAAAACATTGTAATTTTATATAAAACTTAAAATAAAATAATATCTATATAAAGTATAATTAAATTATCTATAAACTTTTTAAAAAATGCCTATTAAAATTATAAAGAATGCGAGTATGATCCGATCTAATTATCGGATAAGAGGCCAACTAGATGGCAACTAATTGTGGTTCGAAAGTGAAAATTCCAAAGTAGATTGACGAAAATTGAAGTAAGTAGGCTAAAAGATAAGCCCTTGATCAAGACTTTTGCCTATTATTATGTCTTCTTGGTCCCTACTTCCCTTTCAGGAGTCACGTAGTGCTGATTAGGCCAATATTTTTTGTACACTTCAATCTTGTGGGAGTTGGTGATCATCGTAACCAGTAGTTGAAGTTATCAACAAATCTTAAACACTAATCACCGCAACAACTCAAAGAAAATTTCGTTAACATATAAGCCTTTATTTGGTTGGACTTATACAAGTAGAGTTTGTTTTTATTTTTAAATTTTTTATGAGAAGAACTTTTCTAAGAAGTCAGTTGACTGTTTGGTTGTTATTTAAAAAGGAGTTTTTTTAAAATAGTTTCATACAATAGACTGTTTGGCGACATAAAAATAAAAAGCACTTTTAATTTTAACTATATTTCATTTTGTAATAAAAACTATTTATTCATATAAATATTATTTAAAGTATATTAAACAATATGCAAAACACAATATAATAATTATTATATAATTTTAAACCATACGAAACATAAATAAAAATATATATAACCAAATCTTTTATATAGATTATAACATAAATAAACTAATATCGAAAATAAACATTAAAACATATAAAAAAGTCAAATAATATTATATAAATAAAAAAATCAAAGTTGAGCAAATAGTTAAATACATAATAAACGGGAAGATGGATTTGTGGGTATTGTGAGAATTATGTGTAAAACATAAAGACAAAATATACTAAAATATAAACTCATTAATTGATTTGAAAAACCTACCTGAATAAGTGTTTTTTTGAAAAGCTCCAAATTTGAACTTCTTAAAAAGCTGTATTTTGGATGTCAAAAAAGTCATATCTATTAAAGAAGTGTTTTTTTATTTTAGAGCTACACACCCATTTTTCTTTAAAAAGGCTTTTGTGGTGGAGAAAATATTTTAGATAGATCACATAATACATACATATATACATATATATATATATATATATATATATATATATA
>JAOQMQ010000196.1:40420154-40446524 GCA_027563845.1 Erythroxylum subrotundum
AAAATAAAATTAACATAAAAGATAATAATAAGTACAAATAAATCAAAACATGTGAATTATAGAATAAGATAAAGAATAAAAATAAAAATACAATAAGTAAATAAATATAAAAAAAGAAAGGAAACAAGTAAATAAATAAATTAAACAAGAAAATATTTAGGTTAAATATTAAAATAGAAGTATTACATATTAAATGTTCAGGCTAAATATAAGATATAAAATTTGAAGAAAAAATATTCAAATGACCTACGAAGGACCTATCTATATCAAATCTTTTACTTATATCTTAGTACCTCAAAAGCTTTTATTGAGAACTACACCGTTGGTAAATTCTAACAATGTCATATCATTGTTGATTACTTTTTTTTCAATCTTCTTGCATTTTCTGTCCTTTATTAATATGTCCGGATTAGCTCAGCCTCGTCTCTCTTAATTTTATTAAATTAATTTTATATAAATTCACTTTTTTGATGGTCTTGGACTTGGTCTAAAATGGTATTAGTGAAGACTGTTACATATCAGACAAGATAAGGAAAGAAACAAGTAAGCAAGTCCTCGTAAAACGAAGCGTACGTAAGGAGACATTTGTCTTATAAGATACTTGCGTTGCAACTAAAAAGGCCACTCGAGATTGAGATTTGGGAACAAAACAGAAACAATGGCTCGTGATGGGAAATGCTTTGTTGACAAAAGTTACCAAGTTGGAATATCTCTCTCTCTCTCTCTTAATGTATTCCTTTAAGAACATTTGTTGATTTTCAAGCAGATTCTGTCCTTTTTGGAGTTAAAATTTCTACAATATTAATAAAATTGATAATACTGCTATGGGGAGTTTTTACAAGTCTCTCACTCGCGAAGAGCCTGGGCTTCCGCCGTATAGAACTAGAAGTAGATTCGCTTGCGGTGCTCACACTCCTCTCCTCCTTGGCCAATCGTACACAAGTGCTCAATCCTATTGTAGCTGGCATTTACGGACTATTTACACAAAATTGGTCTGTTATTTATCGGCATGTATATCAAGAGAGCAACAAATATGCGAATTGACTTGCCACCCAGGCTGAACACTTTCCTGTTGGTGTAACCTATTTTGATATTACACCTAGCGGGTGCCAACGTTTCCTCTTCAAGGATCTGTTGGGGATATGTTTTCTCATACTTGTTTTGTAATCTGCTTCGACAGCTTTCCTTTAATAAAAAAATTGATAATACTGATTTATAAATTTAAAATTTAAAAAATATAATTAAACCTTGTTCAATAATTAAATTAATTAAAAAAATAAAATTTAATACTTATTATGTAATTTAATAAAAGAGAATCGTGAATTTAAATATACATAAATTATTTAATAAATATCCAATTTTAGCTTGAATGGGTCAAAATAATTTGACCGTAGTGGACTGAAACAACCAAAACATTAATTTGTAAATATTTTTTAAAAAAATAAGACTGACCTGAACGGACTAGGCCCATTAACATCTTTCTATTTTGCAAAAGTTATTATTTGATTTGATGTGGTACCTTCCACCATCATTGTACATTTTTGGATTATAGTTTTTAAAATATATATATATATATTTATATATTTCGTACAAGTGCTAACCTTTCCTAGGAAAAAGACCTTGATTACCCCATTTATGGAGATTTTGCCAAAAATAATAGCCAATATTTTATTTTTAAAATGTTTTTGTTTGGTTTTATAGTAATATTTGCATTGATAGCTCAAGAAACTCCAGTCATAGGTAGCCTTAATATTATCAATACAAATATTTATTATTTAAAGATATAGATATATACTACTAGATCTTCTTAAGTTCTTTTAAGTTGTTGTTATTGTAGTATATTTCTATTGATTTAATACAATTTAATGTGACAGAAGAAACATATAATAATCTTTAAAAATTTTAGAAGCAACTTTTTTACTAGTTAGGGATAAAATTACGTATTAACAGACTTCCCAATATTTCATATCTCAGTAAAATTTCTCTTGAGTATTGTTGTTGTGAAAATTACATAATCGTTTATAACATCTTTTAGATATCGAGTTGAATCTTTATTTATCATATAATAAGTAAATTGATTAAAAGAACTATAGTGCTCTGGTCAACTCAAGTAATAAAGAAAGGGTTAGGATTATGTTTAAATCATCTTTATTGGGCCTATACATTATGATGAAACTAGTAGTGGAGAACAACCAAAGTAGTGAATTAGTGATTAATCATCTATCTTTTATTAGAAGATAAGAGATTATTAAATTATGAACTTGAGACAATCTTTTCCATTATTAAATTATTTTAAAGTTTTAAATCATAAAATGCTAAATTTATAGTTGAAGATTTAGTCTATGTAAAATATATGTAAATAAAGGAAATACCAAAAATTCAATTAAATTTACAACATTTTAATATTTAGTAGTTGATTGCAAATGATAATATTTATTCACAAAAAATCTTATAAACAAATTATAGTCATGAAATCATAATTAATGTAATTAATTTTATTATAGAAAAAATTTAAAATTTCATTATTAAATTTTATGTAAATGAGGGTTTTTATAAATATATATTAATTTCAATAGTGAATTTGTAAATGTTTAATACTTATCTAAAATTTCATTAAAAATGAATTAGTATATTTTACTAGTATTTTTTAATTTAAGGTTTGGAAGCAAACACTACATGAATGAACTTTAGGACTCTATTGGGTCCTTGGGCTTAATTTCATAAATCGAAGCCCATGCTTTCTTGTTTTTTATGGGCTTCATACATACATTTTTTTTAACAGGGGCTTCATACATATATAAGTGTTCAAGGTGCATCCAAAAACCAAAGTTCAAATTAATGTATATAGCTAATTTAAACTATTTCTTCCTACCAAAATACATTAAAAAAGAGAAACATAAGGTGTGTTAAGCCAAAAAAAAAAAGGTAATTAAGTTAACCTTTTGGTTTAGTTATAAAATTTTTGGATTGATTTAGTTTAATAATATTTATTATTAAAAGTTTATTATTTTATTAATTAATCGATTATATTTCATAAATTAATCCGTTTATATAATATAAAATAAATTGGTTAATTTTTATTTAACAATCTTTTTAAATTAAAAATTAAAATTTTTGATGGGTAAAGTAGTTTCTTTAACCATATTTTAAATCCTTTAATTTTATTCAATTTTTATTCGATTTTATAAAAGTTTAATACCGGTTGAACATTTCAAATATTAAATCTCTTGTCTTATCGAATTAACTTTCGTAAAAGATAGCTTTTAGTAATAAAAAATTTAATAATTTACATCAACGAATTCGACTTAAAATTAATTCAAACTAAGGAAATGTTTGACAAATAGCTTATCAACTGTTGTTTAGTTTATTGACTAAAAGTTAATTTTTTGACCATCTTAAAAAGCTATCAATGTGTTTGGTGAATAGCTTATTGATTAGCTTATTTAACCCCAATAAGCTGATTTCTAATAGGTAAAAATTATACCATTTTTTCATAATTTTTTAATTATGGTATATATCGTATCTATGCCATACTATAATTATAGATATTTTTAATTTATTAAATAATAAAATTCATACATATTATATAAAAAATACTAATATGATGTAACTCGCTGTATCATTCATATTAATAAAGAATTTAACGGTAGATTATTATTATTATTATTATTATTATTATTATTATTTTAAAGTTATAAACTTAATTATTGTAAAATTAAATATCTAAATTTTTATAAGAATATTCAATAAAATGTTAAGAAATATAATATTCATTCCTTTATAATTTTTTTAAATCATGCCCTCATAAGTCATTTTACATATTCAATAAAATGCTAAGAAATATAATATTCATTCCCTTATAATTTTTTTAAATCATGCCTTCATAAGTCATTTTACATATCAACAGTTAACCCTAAACAACTAATTTTATCAAATATTTTCAATAAATAGCTGATATTTTCCGTTAGTCAAATCAATTGGTAAAATCAACTATCAGTTAACTGCTGATAAAATCAACTAACAATAATACAATTCGTTTTTTACCAAACATGGCCTAAACCTAATCTCTTAACTTTAGAGGGGATCTCGGGCCGACCTTTCGGTCCTTAATGAGTGGCCATCGGAAAGTTTCGACATAATTGACCTTTCGGGGGCACAGGGGGGCTGTTCGGATGAATGGGATAGAGAGGGTACAGTGTGGAACTTTGAAATGGAAGCAGCCACCCTGTTGATCCCACTTTTAAGGAACGAAAAGTAGCTGATTACTTGCGATTCTCTAGCTTCTCAAACTTTAGTAACAGTTGACAAAACGAAAGCCTCCCCTGTTTCCACGTAAAACAGAGTACGTGAATTGGGAATTGAAGCAAATCTATCCATCCAGCTACAGAGCTAGCACGAATCTTATGATTACTTGGTTCATTTACTGGAAGCGAATCCATTTGTGTTCTTGCACTTTTCAGAATCAGAACGTGTCCTGCACTAGTTTTCTCTCATGGGATTTTCGTCAAGCACAAAGTAGTAGAACAGGTGAATCCTAAACAAGGTCCAATAAACATAAGGAACATTACGCTACATAGTCTCAATTAGTTATGTCATTCTAATAATTCCAATCCGAGGAATTAAACCCTTAATCTGTACATGTTCTTCCCTGAAATTTTCAGATATTAAACATCAACTTGTTTCAGAAATTGTGTTTGTTCGTTACCCTGTTCAGATACAAGAGTTTGGTCTGCATGTGCAAAGGAGTCACTCTTGCCCACCAAGTGTTTGGCCTTTAACGACTCTCTTTCCCAATCTGTCTTGTAAACCACCACTAGGATTGAGACCACACATGTAATTTGAGCTGTTAGGAGACCATAACAGAGACCCACCAACCCTAGTTTCGAAACAAAGGCTAAGACTATGGCCACCGGTGCACCCACCAAGTAAAAAGAGTAAAAGTTGATTCCTGCCCCAATACAGGGCCTGGCACTTCCTCTCAGAATCCCACAACTAGTCGTTTGAGGACAGTTTGCGAGTTCACACAGACCAATAATTGGTAGTACAGTCATTGTTAGCTCAAGAACATCACTATCCGCAGAGAAAACTTTACCCCATGGTTCTCTCCCTAAGGTGGTCAACAACAACCCGAGTAATGAACTGAGTAGAGCTAGTCCTATGGCAACCACCGTGGCCAAACGTGCCTTGTATGGTCTTCCAGCTCCAAGCTCGTTGCCTACTCGTGTAGACACCGAAGCACTGAGTGATGTTGGTAATGTGTACATGAGGGAAGTTGTTTGAATCACTATAGCTGAAGCTGCTAGAGCAACTCGCGGTTTGTCCAAGTAACCTGCGAGAATTGTCATAAGTTCGTACCACCACCACTCTAAACAAACAGCTACACTGCTTGGTATGGCCAATCTAAGCAGAACCATCCATTCCGCTCCAAGGGAAGTTGATGATGAAGACTGTAACAGCGGTTCTGGTGATTCTGAAGAGTCCAGAGACTGGTCAGGTGTGCGAGTAAAGTAGATGTAACTCAGAAGAAGCAAGAGGGTGTTGAAGTTGGAGATAGAGTTGGAGATTGCGATTCCAGGGACCCCAAAAGAGAGAGTGAAAGCTAGGAATATTGTGATAGGGAGGTGAAGAAGAGTAGATACGAAAGTGCACCACATTAATGGCCATGTGGTCCCTTTGCTACGTAAGTACACGCGTAGAGGGTGAAGAAGACTATTAGCAATAAGGTCAGGGACAGTGAAGAGACAGTACGAACTTGCAACTCCAGTTATATCAGGGTCTTGATGGAGACTAAGCATGAGAGGTTTGAGGTTGACCCATAGAAAACCAATCGGTACTGAAGCCAACAGTAACATGAAAATCGTTCTCTTCAGAGAAACTAACGCTAGGGACATGTTTCTTGAACCAAAAGCTTGACTACACAGAGGCTCCATCCCCATGGCCAGACCTGAAAGCACCGAGTAACCAGTGATGTTGGTGAAACCGATAGCTAAAGCACCACCAGCAAGCTCCAGACTTCCAAGCCTTCCCATGCAAACAACTAGGACCATGTTCTTAAAATAACCTACCAAGCCCATGGTCGCTATGGGGAAGCCTATGTCTGCCATTTTCTTTAGCTCCTGCACCACCTAGTCCATATCCAAAACAGAAGAGATAATAAGCAAAGAAGAAGACATGATAAAGAATCACAGAGAGACAGAGATAGAGAGAGTTAAGCAGATTCTTATTTGTTTTGTGTTATTAAGATATTGTATTGTACCTCCGGCATTGTCGGGTACGTGTGGGAACTCTGTGTTGTAAGAAGCATCTTTTTTTTTTTTATTTTCTTTTTTGTTTTGTGTGTTTTGAGAGTTGGAGAGAGCAAACCTTTTGATCCTTTACATTTATAGAGAACTGAACTTAATGGGTGGTGGGTAGGGAAATTGATGTTGATGGGAAGGCAAACTTTACCTATAATTATGTTAATTAAAAAGTTTAAATTATGTTATATAATTAAAGAAACAATTTCCATTTTTAGTTCTTTTTTTTTATACCTATTTTAGTTGTTATTAATGTTGATATCATTTAATCAGCATTAATTTAATTGTCAAATTAATTAAAAATTGAAATTTTCTTTTGCTTGCAATTTAATAAATAATTTTCTTTTATTTCCCAACTCTTAAAGGAATAATCTTTACTAGGAATTAAATTTAAACAAACCTAAATATATAGTTTAATAATCTTTAACTTCTAAATTTCCTTAATCTTTTATCATATATACTAAATTATTATAATTTTGTAAATAATCATTAAAATGTTATTAGATATAAGTGCACTTAGGAATTAATTTAATTAATACATAACATTTTATAATAATAATCTTTCAAATATTATATATTTAAAAAATTCTTACTTTTAGTTGTATTTTTCACATGAGCTAGATTTGTTGGACCGTCATATAGGTTGGTATATTATTAACGAAGAAAGAGATTAGTTATTGACTATAAAACTCTAAATATTTTCTTACATAATGATAAATTCTCGATACCTAAGATAAGTACGCAGGTATTATTTTTGAAGGAAGCTACAATCTTCTCCAAGTTTGATCAAAATTATAGAAGAGGTGTTGGTAATTTTTAAAAATTAAAGGATTTATTTATAATATAACAAATCACAAGAAGGACCAAGAAATTGTACCCTTTTATAAATATGGAAAAATAGTGAGATTCAAGTAAGAAACTTGTTTTCTTATTAGTGTCCCATTAAGAAATGTTCTTTTTATATATGTATGAAAGCCCTCGTTTTAACCGTGTGATGTATGGTATATACATACCCTACTATTCCAATCTCAGAATTTGTCATTTTCCAAAATATAATCCAACATATCCACTTCCCCATCCGCAAAGACGATGATCCAGAATCACCTGAATGTGTCTCCACGTGAGGGAATTCCATCATCCATCCATCCATCCATCCATCCATCAATCATGAAGTTTCGAGCTAGTTTGATTGGATTCTCCATCTTTGAGACTTTAAATTCACCAGGATAAAGTCGACACATGGAGTGGAATCGCAACTTCCACATGCAAAACCTAGCTAGATCTAATGTGCTCACACGTGAAGAAGAAGAAGACACGCAAAACCTGGAGGGATTAAATGCTTGTGTTGTCATCTGCCTGCAAAAGTTGGAAGAGTTTTAACTAAGACAGGTATTGATGATGAGACACTTTGAGGAATCTTCATAAAATTTAAAGTATATTAACACTTTTCATGGCTACGAGGTTTTGTTCACAATATTAGTTTTTGCTTCCCTTTAATTGCTGAATTTTTGGGCGTAAATACAGACCTAACTCTTGCTTGAATTTCGGTTATAGACAAATAGAGTTTGAAGTAGATTCTCTGGGGGTAATCAATATTTTATTTAGTTCGGGTAATTTGAGCTATTGTGGTAGTTCGTTGGGGATGGCCATTCGAGAGCTCTTGGCAAGACCGTGAGAGGTCGGATCTTGTCATATTTTCAGGGAAGGTAATTGGTGTGCGAACTGGTTAGTCCATGTTGCAAGGTCTTTTGATATCGAAGTTTTTTGTCTTCAGTCTCCACCTTCGGGTTGCACTTCTTATCTCCTCGATGAGATAGCTGGGGTCGTGTCCCCACGTTTAAGCATATAATAACTGTTTTCTCCCTTGTATGTAAAAAAAATATTGAGATAAACGAAATTTTTTTAAAATTTTCAATTAAATAATTTTAATAACGATAATTTTATTAATGTTTTATTGATTTAATTAATAAAATTATTTTTACACGTAAAAAATTAATATCCAGTAATTTTTGACGTAGAATGTTATATGTTATGGATAAAATTGATTTTATTGACTAAATTAATAAAATATTAATATTATTAAACTTTTGAGATGAGTTATTAAGGTTACAAGATAAGGATTACTTAATTAAAAATTTGAACTCTAAATAGAATTTTTTAAAAAATTAGGTTTTAAAAAATCTATAATTCCTATTAACATTTAGAAGTTTAACTTATTTCCTTTCTCAATCTTCTATCCTTAAAAGCCTGGAGAGCCTCAACTTTTAAGAAAATAGGTATTGCTTGAGCTTGATGATGAGATGCTTACAGAAATCTTACTGATAATACCATCTTAAGAAAGATATTGATACCCAAATCACATTCTTAAGTAAAGTATTCCAAATCGAACCACAAGCTCCATTCAACTGTTATATTTACTTCAGTCTTAATATTTATCTTTGTAACTTACTAAAATAAGAAACAATCACAATTCAAACCTCATCAAACCCACTGAGTTGGAAGATTGGAGGAACAAACTCTACCACTAACGCCGCATGTTAATACCAATTTCAGGAGCTGAGTGACACAGATCGAAGATCGGAAGGTGTGTCAGCATCAGAAACAAAGCTGAAATTTAGATTGCAAAAGAAGCAAAAGCCTTCGTATCCACATGTTTATGTATCTATATACATATATATATATATATATGTACATATGCTTAAGGACCAGATCTAAGTTAGTTCACGTTTTGAATTGGAGCACGCACCATGTCTTTTAAAGCTACTACAGCCTAACTTTCTTTCTATATCAGTTTCTACGTTTCTTCTTGGTTAAGCTTCATCTTGATTGAAAATAAGGGAGCGATCTGTATGCATTATTAAAGTAAACCATTTTTGTTTTCTCGCTTGCAAGTTTCTTCAATGTAGGCCTTACCCTTAATTAATGTTGAGACCAAGATCAATATCGTGCATTAAGATGTCACATAAATGCTAGCTTTTGGATAATTGAGTTGGTATGAAAACAATATTAATGAATAATGATAGAAACATATTAAACCCTAATACAAGTAAAACATTTTCTTAATATACGAGATAAATAATGCCATAATAAAAATTTAAGACGCTCTTTCAGTATTTAGTTTTATAGATCAAAAGAAGAGAAAATCTTAAATTACACCTAAACTTACATCTTATTCAAACTTTATCATAATTGACTTATCTAAAATAACGAATTTAGACCATGATTTAAGAATTTCCGATAGATCAAAATTATTTTCCGTATTAATTAGATCAAACCCTAGTAAATCTAAATTTAATAAATAATCAAACAAGTTAAAAAAATTGTAAAAAATTATGATATCTAATGTTTTAATGAAAATTTACAGACTTCTTTTAAGTGTTTGGTTTTACAGATTTATCGAATAAAAGATTATAAATTAAACCCGAATCATATTTTAACTCTATTATGCCCTTACTTTAGATAGCGAGATTAGACCTAGATCCAAGAATTTCAGACATATCAAAACTCATTCTATTTCAGACATATCAAAACTCATTCTATATCAACTAATATTTGATTGCAACATACTTGTTCTGCTGATTGGTAATAAAGCTCCAATATTGGATGTCTATATCGGACCAAGCTTGTCAAGGTTTGATGGACACAACTAAGAGTGTAACGACATAAGTATAGTTTGTTAAGAGGTGGTATAATTGCATGTTCTGTCCAAACATGGTGGATAGAAGTTCCTAATCTCCTCACGGCCTCACAAATATTGTTTCTCCGATGATAATCTAATTCAGCCAACCACCAAGTACTGTACTCTGTTCATTAATTATAGATACTTAACCTTATGCCCCACTTAATTAATCCAAACCCTTTTTTTGTTGTACGTTGGAAAGCTCAAAATTCCAAAACAAAAACTTAATTTTGATTAAATACTATGGTTGTGTGATTGAAATTGTTTATTATGAGGTATTATAATTTCTAGACAATAATTTTATTTAGGGATTTGGATTTTTAAAAAAAATCATGGGATTTTCACCTTTTTATATGAATATTTATTATAAAAAATTACAAAATTATTTAAGACAAAGTAATAAATAACAACAACAACATCTTCCATTAATAATCTCGCTAACACGCAAAGTCTGGGAGGTCTAACAGTACGCAACCTTAATTACTTCTAATTTGAATTTTTACAAAAATTATAGGATTATTTTCATTTTTATATGAATCTTTATTATAACAACTCCATTAATTACTTTCTCCCTCAAAAACATTTATGAATGCTTTGTTTTATGATCTAGTGTTTTTTTTTTCATCTTCTAGGAATTCCCAATATATAGGGACAAGATCTTCTGTACTCATAACCCTGTACCAATTCTGTTCCATACGATTCTATTCACACATTTCTTTGAGTCTCACATATATGTGTGGATGGAATCATATGAAACAGAGTTGGTACAGAGTTATAGGTACAGAGGATTTGATCCTTGATGTATGCGACCAAGCACCAACCCATTTATTTATAAGCTCTTTCTTCTTTAATTATTTTTCTTTTTTCTTTAGATGGATTAATGTGCATAACCGAAGGATATGAAGAATCATTAAAGACTAACTATCTTTTTGTCACACTTAACCGGAACCATGCATGTGCTTCTAGTTACACCAAATGACCCAAAGGAATCAAACCTTTATGGACCATTATTGCACCCACTTTCGATAATCTGTCGACAAATTTACATTTCAATCACTTCTCTTCAATCCTTTCCAAGATGTGATCATGTTTATTTTCGAAAAAAAAAAGAGATGTGATCATATTACATCTACCTTCCCAGCCAATTACAGCAGAATATCCCAAGCTGCTCGGACTTGCTTGGCACAACGACACAATATATAAGGTTTTAAGTAAATTTTAGTAATATCCTAAATTTTATTTGTCTCATCTTAAATTATAATTAGATAATAAAATTAACTTTTTTATCTATTTATAACTATAATAGAATTGGAAACAACCTTTCTACTAATTAGGAGTATAAGGCTGCATACTACTAGAATTTTTCAGACCTTACGCTTTAGCGAAATTTATACTGGGTGTTGTTGTTGTTGTATAACTATAAAAGAAAGTTGTATTAAAACTTTTAATAACACATCATTTTAAGTATAAAATAGGTGAAAAAATATAATTTGATGGATGGATTTGTATGTTAGTTAAATAACACCATAAAAGGATAAATAATAATTTTCTAAATACGAAAATTGAAATAAAAAATTACATCAAATTATAAGGGATCCCAATATATTTAACCTTAAATAATATACTTGAATTTTGAAAGTCCACAATCAAATAATTAAAGATGCCGTTGTCCGTCGCTTGATTCCGTCGCTAATTTATATTATTGACAGACTACAAACACTTTCTGTTGATAATTTTCGTTGCTAAACAACGTTTTTCTTGTAGGGTCATAAACCTAGTAATTCTTCATATTTTAGAGAAACAAAGTGAGTGAACCGTTTGATGTTGGAGTTCTAGCATGCAAAGGCATAGAAGACAGTCTCTGGTGATTGTCTGAGGAAATCCCAAGTGGAAATCACTTCATACATCACATTATCTCGAAGTCTTAAAAAGTTTTGTGGTTTCAGTCCCTGAAACAACAAAAAACGGCAAACCCCACGGATGGAGTTGACATTTTGATGCCATCTCCTTGTTCTTTCTCTTGCGTTGCATTTGCATGGTCCCCTCCCAAGGTGTTGGTTGCTTGGTCAGTGTTTTCTTCCGACTGCATCAAAAGTAAGATAGACAAAATTGCATCCAAACGTACACCTTTAGATAAGGTCCTATTACAGGCTATTATTGACGTATGAGAATATTGGGAAAAGATATTTCACAAAGTGGTTCGTTCTATTTGTACATTCTTCACGAAATTAACCAAGTAAATGAATCTGGTTAAGGATGGTATAGGAGTAAGAGTTATAACAGAAACTTTTGGATTAGATCTAGATGTAGATCTACATGTAGATATAGACGACTTCAGCATCTCTTGTAGAGATTTAGGTTTGGATTGTTCTATCAGTAGACCTGTACGAGAGCTAGAATCGTCTGGATCTGGATCATTTCTAAAGGGGTGATAATGCTGAGAAGGCATACAATGAGGTTTTGATTTTTTTTTCCCTTCCTTCTCCTTCTTGAATAGCGATCATCATCATGATTACTATCTGACTCAGGATTAAGACAGATGACTCAGGACTAAGACAAATTTCACAGTCTGATTCGCATATAGACGGGTCGACGTCTCATACAAAGTGTCCACGATGATGACTGATATAGATTGGATCTCCGTTAGATTTAAAGTAATGAACAAAAGGATCATATTTACCTTTCGTATGTGAAAATACAGGCTGGATCACAAGGATTGTCCCAGATGATAAAGATCCAGATACCACTCAGGGACTCGGAAGGGCACACAAGAAAATTATGACATCAAACTGGTCACCACACAGGTGAAAACAACTCGTTTGAACTAGACTATCGACAATACAGAGTCGAATTGAAAGTATGTATACCTTAAGTGAGGTCCAGGCATGATGGATGAGACAACAAAGCCTTCTCTAGCTCTCTTGACTCACGGGCACAACTCTCATTTTTTTCGTAGGAACCCTTACTTCTCTCACATACCTCGATTGGGTTTAAATTTGGAAATAATCATATTCTATTGTTCTTACTTTAAAAAATATGAGATACAAATTTTGCTCGTAATTTTATTTATTTTATATGAACATTTTATAAATTATAACATTGAAAATTTGGAAATTGTTTTAATCAATATGAACTTTATTATATACATAATAATTAATTATATAAAGTTTCTGTTAAAATAAATTAATAAATATTAAAATGGTGTCTCTTTAGAATTTCTAATATCAAAAGATTTTGTTTATAACTTGGAATAATAAAAATATAATTTAAAATGAGCAAACTCGTATAAAAATGTGTTTTTTTAAGGATAATTTCATTTAATTGTTAAATTTGAGGTTAAAAATCAGAAATTATGCATGATGGGACACACCACTAACCAAATTAGTTCTTTCTAGTGAATATACTTTTAGTCTATTTTAGAGCCAACCATGCATGATGATTCCTCTAGACTTGTTGAGTCATAGTGGAGTCCTTCAACTAGATTATCCGCATAACACGGTCTAATGGTGTCAAATTCTAGGGATAGATACATCTTGTTGGTGACATTAGTTAAAAAAAATAAAAATAAAGAGAAAATTGTTTTGACCGTAAAAACTGCTAGAAAAAAACCCTACATCAAATTGCAAGTTGGTGTGTGGTTATGATGGGTTCTTGACCACAACACACACCCATTAGGCCATTAATGTTGCCTCTTCTAAGTGCAAGGCCTCGTGTGAAATTTAACAAATTAGAGAATTTTAGAAAATAAAAATAATTTCCATTCATGTCATTCCGTTTCAATCAATCAGAGATAGCAATGGCTCAATCCATTAATTTTTTTAAAATTAAAAGTATAAAATAACGTCTTTTTTAATCAGATCCGATACTAGACTGGTCAAGCATAGGCCTACCCGAGGCTTAAATTTTATTTTGCTTAGAATAGTTGAACCTCGAGTCGGTCTGAATATGGGCCTAGCCCATAGGCCGATCTATTGAAAACATTTGAATCTATATTCACGGCCAGCTCATTACCATCCCTTCACTCAATGTATGAGTTTAAAGGATAAAAATTATAAGGCTCTCCTATTATTTAAGATTTTTTTATAAAAAATCTCATATTATTATTATTTATTCAAATTTAGTTAGTTTGGATCTAGGCTATGAATTAGATTGAGTCTTTACGTTAGCAACATTTGAATGATCTATAATTGATCTTCATGTCACATGTATTTCATAATTATTTTTAGTAAAATTAAAAAAATTTATAGAAAAAACAAGAAAATTTTTGATAATTTAAAAATGTGAATCTTTAAAAAAATTTACTTAAACTATAATAAAATTTTACATATTTTACCATTTTTTATTTTGATGATGAGATGATAAGTTAAAGACGCAATCAAATTTTGATCAATCTGATTCGAATATGACAATCATCGTTAGCACCCAGTTGAATATAGTAAATTTATAAAAGAAGTAGAATTATTTTATGGAAAGGTAATTAAGCTCTTGGTCATTTGTATCAACATACATTAATTAAGTTTAACAATTTGGAAAGTTAATTTTTCTACTTTTTTATAAATAAAGTTATTTTTCTTTACTAACTAAATGTTTAGTCTTTTCAAGGAATATTCTAACAAGTACATTCCTTTTTTCTTTTAACTGAAATCAATTAAGCTAAAAGTGATTGAAAAGAATCAAAAGATGATAAATAGGGCTCACATGCTGTTTCACCTTTTTAAACATGAAGCTTATGATTATAAATCATGAGCTTCCACCTAATTAGCCAATAGGTTTATTATCTAATATCTCATGATGGAAGATCATGATCATCACAAGGCTAAACCTCAGGAAATTTAATTGAAAAAATATCCAATATAAGGAAAAACAAAATTTCTTATATTATTTAATTTGAATGTTTTGAGTTCAGTCAGACTTGAGTTTGACGTAATCAAATTTTGATAGTCTAAATTTTGATTAGTCCATAATTAAAATGATGTTATTTTATTCGAATGAATTGAGCGGATCGAGTTGACTTCAAGTTCGAGTCCGACTTAAAATTATTCAGAGATTAAGATAAAGAATGCTGTCAAATGAATACTAAATAAAATTTTAAGTTAATTATTCGTGTTTAAGTGATATATTCAATAATTTTGGTATTTATAGATAATTTACTTAATGAAACGACTATTCTAAAGTCAAACACAAATCTTAAATCCTTGGGTTAGCTGTCCCATCCTGTGAGGTGCCTACAAATCAGCGAGGGAATTAATCACTGGGTCCGCCGGTGGATACCTCGGTCTAAGACCAAAAAAAAAAAAAAGTCAAACACAAATCGATAATTACAAATAAGCATGAATGTTGGGTTTGGTCCGATTTAGAGGTGGGATAGGCCCAGACCCAAAAGGTTCGACTAGTCACCTAACGGACTTTAAGCTGCAGATTCTTGGGATCGGGCCATGGTCGGGCCAGCCTATTGCCATTCCAGCTCTATTTGCCACCGATCAACAATACGCATCCAAATAGACTCACCAGCGGACCCAACTCCACCTTTCCGAGCCGGACTTCCATTTTCTGCCACCAATCATCCGTCGTGTCCTCAGCCTTACTGCTCACGAACTGCCGCCACGCCACCATGTTCCCGCTGCAACTGCAACAAATCTCAGGCCTCCTGGCTCGACCAATCATACGCCAATCCAAGCTGATGGGCACAATGTATACTGCCGTCACGGAATTGGACCCACCAAAGTCCTCCATTTATTTTTTCGGGTAATGATTTGATGCTCACAAGAAATAGAAATGACATGTCAGCAACTCAAAAACCAAGTCAAATATGTTTTCCTCCGAATTTTATTGTCTCAAAAACCCAACGTAATACAGTCGAAGACCAACTACAGCAATTAGATTGTCTTCGAACAAACAAGATAGAGAAATGGCGGCAGCGTTTTCCGGCGGCATACAGAAGCTCCTCCAAGTCGGCACTAAGATCGTCGCCGTCGGTCGCAACTATGCAGCCCACGCTAAAGAACTCGGCAACGCCGTGCCAAAGGTATGTCTTTTTGTTACAGATATAATTAATCATCAGGTTCAATTTAGATCGTTTGATTTGGTGAAGATAAACGAAAAGACGCGAACTTGATATGGTTTTTGTCAGGAACCGGTGTTGTTCTTGAAACCCACTTCTTCTTATTTGGAAAATGGAGGCACAATCGAGATTCCACATGCATTGGAGTCGTTGGATCATGAAGTGGAGCTCGCTGTTGTCATCGGACAGAAAGCTCGGGACGTGTCTGAAGCTAGTGCCATGGACTATATTGGAGGTATACTATTCACTACTAAGTTTTGATTTCTTAGTGTCAAGTGATTGATGATCCATGTAATGGTGTGAAGTTTTGGGGAGGATTAGGATGAAGTAACTTGACTAAGTAGAAGGAATGGAGTGTTTCAGGATATGCTCTTGCTTTGGACATGACTGCAAGGGAAATTCAAGCTTCTGCTAAGGTAAAAACTGAAGCCTTGTGCCCTTTTTAATATTAGATGATTCGATGGATGAAAAATTGCATTGAGTGGAATGAATTTGGAAAGTTGTTTTGGTGGGTTTCTTGTTCTTCATCTTCTTCTTTGTGTAATCCCTTTATCTACCTACTCTTTGTCAGTCTGCAGGACTTCCATGGACTGTTGCCAAAGGGCAGGATACCTTCACACCTATAAGTTCTGTTGTAAGAAAGTTCAATCTTGTCTTATCTCCTTGTATTCAATTAGATGCATCTGGGCTTGCTTGGATTTGCAATTATGAGCAGTGTAAGAGACCAGAAAAAGTTTGGGTTTGGAACAGGATCTATTAGCTGTTATGATTTTTCTTTAACTACTGCTAGCTTCTTGTTGTGTTTATGAGCACTCAAGAGAGTTTTGGTATTGCTTGCTCCTCAAACTTTTCCTTAATGTGTAGTGATCTTAGGAATAACCGATAAATGAACCTCATCCATCTTCTGTAGATAAAACTCAGAAAAACTGACTGCTGGAATTTCAGGTTAGATGTGACTAAAATTTTAGGTCTTTGATTGCTGGAAATTTATGTTAGAAAGGAGAAAACAAAACAAGAACAATAGGGAACTAAGAATCACTTATAGAGTTTAAGAACCACTCTTACAAAAGCCATCACACTTTCTAATTGAAAGTTCAAGTTTGTAGAGAAAATTCAAGCTTTTTTCCTATTGAAGGAGTGAGCACGCATATATAGATAAGTTTTTAATCCTTATTCTAGGAGTAAAGGATTTCTCAATTAAAATATCTGAAAAATTGAATCTTACTCTAATAAATTTGTGATTGTGGTTGAGTGATCTGTCCTCTTTTACCCTTTTATAGACTTTAAGCTCTTTCACATCACGTTCTTTTGCTTTACTTCACTAAATGGATGTGTTGTTGTTCATTAAATCGATGTTGATGCTCTAACTTCCCCTCTTCATTAACATATTTCAGCTTTCCAAGTCAGAGATTCCTAATCCACATAACTTGGAACTATGGTTGAAGGTATCACCTTTATCTTTTGTTGTGCTCCAACTTGAGCATCCTACTTTCAGATTTGACCGTGAGATCAAAATACAGGTAGATGGAGAAATACGGCAAAAAGGGTCCACCAAGGATATGATTTTCAAGATTCCATACCTGATTAGCCACATAAGTTCAGTGATGACTCTCTTTGAAGGAGATATTATCTTAACAGGTATTAGTGGAGATTTTTCTTTTTTCACTTCATTGTCTAATCACATATATTATCAGAATAATTTGTCACAATTGGAATTTATATATATTTAATAAGCAACTGGCCTTGATTTTTATCTCTGAATCAAAATATTTAAGCTAATTGCTTGCCCTTAAAGTCGGTGTTTTATCATCTTGTAGTCTACCTTCCTTACATCAACCTTTTCTTCTACTCTATTGATCCAATTGCTTTATCTGCAAGTTATGATATAGACACTAAAGTTCTGATGTATACACTCTCACAATTTATGTCATTCATACCCCTGACAACATTTTCTTTTTGAAAACCTAACAAAGAATGGTGAGACAATGTCGTATTACTTGTGTTAAGTGACACAATTAAGATAGGTATTGTATCACGTAACACCTACACAATCAATACGTCATCATTTTGCCGTTTTCCATTAAGTTTTCTAATGACGGCAGAGGGTACAGGTAATACAAAAACATAATCTCAGCTAGGTAAATGATAGTTTTAAAAAGTCAGGTGGTAAAGTGAAAAAGAAGGTCCAAACTATGGTGAGTCCTGTGTAACTTACCCTTGATTTTAAATGAAATCTGTGTTTCATCCAAAGAAGAAAAAGGAAAAGGAAAAAAGATCATGTCTTTGTCAAAATGGAAGCATTTTACTTCTGAATATTGTCTAATATCCAGTGATCTATCACATGAACTTGGTGGTGTTGAGGGGAGCATGAAGTTGATTAGTTCTGGTTCCATATCTAAACTTGCAGGAACTCCACAAGGTGTTGGACCTGTCAAAGCAGGACAGAAGGTAACCGCCGGCATCACAGGCCTTCTTGATGTTGAATTTAATGTTGATAAACGCAGAAGGCCAGCTACAGCTAGTAATTAGGTAAGCCAAATTATAACTCTGAGGATTGGATCAGAGTGTAGATTTGTCTTCATAATTCTGAGCTTGAGTGATTGGATAAAAATGCAACTTCTCTAGGCAATCCTATGTCAGAGATGCCTATATAGTTGAGCCATATTAGCATCTTTTAACCTTTTTAGAGAGAGATTGCATCCTTACTTGCAATCCCAAGAAATCAGAACATTGAGTTGCTGATAAACTTCATTTCAAGGAGTAATAAGAATCATGTTATTGACTTCATGTCTAAGAAGTGAGATGGTAATCTAAACATTTCAAATGATTCAAGAAGTTGGTATAATTTTTTTGCCAAGTTCCCGTCATACTTCTGGTGTATTGGCTTGCATTATTATGGATGAAAATGGATCAGGTCGGTTTTAGCCCGCAGTTTCTTTGGTTCGACGGGCGTTCAAAACCCGGTTAGAGACCTAATTCAAGTTGAATAAAATGACATTCTTGCGGTTTCAGTTTGACTAAATCGCTACAAGTGAGGTGAGACCATGAAACTCGAACTCAAACCCGGGTCTAAGTCCAGCCTAAAGCCAGAAAAATATTTTTTTCCAACCATTAGGATGACAAAGATTTAGTATGACTATAGAGTGAGCCTATACGGTAATAGGCAAAGGTTATGCAATTACAAAGGGTTGATTGATTAGTAAAGTTGCCCTTCACAATATGGGAAACATGAGAGCTTAACCATGTGCAAATGGACATAAGTTTAAATTGAGCAATGTATGTTATAGTAGTAGGGAATTAGTTTGATTTGAAGGGGTAAACTATTTATTTTATATAATATAAAATTATATTGGGTATAAATTGTATATTAAGAAAAGTAGAAGGGTTAAATTAAAAATATTTTTTATTTTAAATCAATAGTTATTATATTTAAAAATAAAATTTATTTTGTTAATATTCATATATTGAGTTGTTAAGTCAAAATTTGAAATATTTTTTAGTTTTAATCATAACATGAACTAAACTTTAATTATATAAAATTGATTAATTATTTTATAATTTTAAAATATCAAAAATAGTATTCAATATTGCTAGGTATCGAATCAATTACAAAATTAATACAAAACCTTGACTTATTATGACTCATTGACTATGCTTTATTCCCACCAAAGAGGCCCATTTTCTTCAAACTAACAAAATATATGAATATGGTCCATGAATTCTATGATTAAAAAATTGAACTAGTTCGGTCGATTTAACAGTAAAAATTTTAAACTAATTAATTTTTTAATCAGTTTTAAATTTTCATATTCAATTTCTTTAATAATCTTTGTTGTTAAAAATTAATTTATTTATTAATTAATCGACCAATTTTTATAAATTATTTTTTATAAATCATAATTAAGTAGTTAATTTTTATTTAACAATTTCTTTTTTCAATTAAGCTTTAAATTAAGGATAGTCTTCTTTAATCTTATTTTAAATTCTTCAATTTGACTCAATGTTTAACTGGTTTTATGACGATTTAATAACAATTAAGAGGTGTTAAATAATATGTTTTTTTTGCTTATTGACTAAAAGTTAGCTTTTTGACTATCTTAAAATGTTATTGATATATTTGGTGAACGACTTATTGGTTAGCTTATCTAACACCAATAAACTGATTTCTAAAAGTTCCATAACAGCAACTTTTGGAGTTAGTTGTTTACCTAATGACAGTATTGCCCTCCACTTTACTCTCTACTTTTGCTCTGTGTGTTTTTAAAGTTGACTTTTTTTTATCGTACAATTATATCATGAAGTTTGGAAGAATATAATAAAGAGGTTAATTAAAATTTTTAATCTTTATTTAATTTTATAATATTAATTTACATTTAAAAATACAATAATATTAAGTTTTTGAACATAAAGAGTCATATCAAATTAATATTTTTAGTATATAACTACTATATATCGTATCTGTGTCCTATTATACTTATAGATATTTTGATTTATTAAATAATAAAATTCATGCATATTATATGAAAAGTACTAATATAATGTAGCTCGCTGTATCATTTATATTAATAAAGAATTTAACGTTGGATTATTATTATTATTATATTTTTTATTAAAGTTATAAACTTAATTTTTGTAAAATTAAATATTTAAATCTAAATCTAAATTCTTATAAGAATATTCAAAGAAACACTAAGAAATATAATATTGTTGCCCACCGATGGTGTCCAACAGGTTGTTTTTCACTCTGAAGGGGCCTAGTGACCGTGCCAACGGATTGTTTTTCCCACCGAAGGTGCCTAGCAACCGTACCAATGGGCTGATTTTCCCACCGAAGGTGCCCAGCAACCGTGCTAACGGATTGTTTTGCCCATCGAAGCTGTGCTGCCCTTATATATATTTTTAAAGCATACTCTCGTAAGTTATTTTACATATCAACAGCTAATATTAAATAGCTAATTTTATCAAACATCTTTAATAAATAACTGATATTATTCGCTTGTCAAATCAACTGATATAACCAGCTATCAGCTAACAGTTAGATTTTAAATTTTTTATCTTACCGACTTGACTTTTAGTTAGTTTTTAAAGCATTTATCATATATTTATTCCAACAGTAATGGACAGGTAAAGTAAAAAAGTTAAATGGAGAGATTGTTATTGATGAATGACGGCAAACTTTCTTGCCCATCTCATTATTCCTTCTCATAAAAGGCCACTCATTATTGTAGCAGTCATTACTATCTCAACCACCCAATTGTGAAGGATCTTCATAATTTTCAATGTTGCCAATATCATTCTTTTCAAAAAGATTTCATTTTATATTTGGTTAATCAAATTACAAATTCGACTAAAATTGATAGTTTTGAGGGGGCCTCAAGTTAAAAATTGAAACTTGAAACCAATCTCTAAGGCAATTTCTACCATAATTGGCAAACACCTTTCGAGCTAAGATTAGTCAAGCTGCATGACTGGCGGTTTCAAGCAGTTGGCAGGAAGTTGATAGTTTGCTACAAGACGAAGATGATGAGTAAGCCCAAGAGCTAGACGCCATAGGAAAAAACAAAACAAAAGTACACAACGCATGAGAGATCTGAAAGATGAGAGATCCACCATTGAATTGAATTGACTGATACAGAAGCATGCATGTGTTTTAAACTACTTTTAAGAGCGACTTGATAGTAAATATATCACCAAAAAGGTTCTCAGATCATTAAAATCCTAGTGAACGTTAAAGAGTTTGTGCACAAAAAGGTAAGTGAGGGCATATGAACGTTGATGGTACCGCCGCTACTTACTTTGTAGCGTTATGGTAGCTGAGTTTCTGCCAGCGATTGAAAACGACCTGTCGGAAAGGCTCCACTTTGTCTACTTACTTCAATCCCACTTATTTGATTCTGTTCTTCTTATTAGTTGATTTTATGATATTTTAATTCAAGTTTTATTATTTCATATTAATTATGAAATTGTGAGCGTTCCACCGTAAGATCATAAGTTCAAGTCACAGAATGCGGAGTAGATAGCTTCCAAAAGCATGGTAAACTTCAATATTAATATATAGATATCTCACGTAAGATCTATCAAAGGATCCCATTTAATACATTTAAAAGATTAGACCAAAAGCTCGTGATCTAATAAAAAGAGAGCCTTTTAAACATTAATTATCACTTTATTTATTTATTATATTAATAAAATATTTAAATAAATTATCAAATATATACTGACTCATAGTTATTAAATCTATAAAATAACTCATAAATTATATCACTTAAATCAATAAAGTGAGTGAGAGCAACAAACACCAAAGAACGAGGAAGCAACCATCCCAAAAGATCAAACACCTTTGAAGTTTGCAAGAAAAAGGCCGGAAAAATGGGAACAACTCCCAAAAAGATGATATTAATCATATATCACCCCAAACCCCATTACCGAACTTATCAGTAAGCGATCAAACCAAGAACAAAAACTGATCTTTCCCTCTTCAAAACTGGTTCAGGCTTCAAGTGACCAAGTATATAGGCTTAGAAGCAGAGACGGTGGAGAGCCTCTGGTGTTGCTGCTGCTCCATGTTGAGCTCTCTGAGACTCAAGTACGGTATCTCCACGTCACCTGTCCGTGCCGGGGTTAGGGTTCCGGCGAGTGGACCTGAAGATGGTCGGCTAGTTGACCTGTAAGGAGTGGTTGAGCCACTTCTGCTTTCGGTACTATACACAGGACCTGATATTGACGCTCTAAAAGCTCGAGCTCGAGCTTTATGCACATCTTCACGTTCAGTGTCGTCTTTGTGGACGTTGATCCACTTCCACTTGAAGAAGAGCAGAGCAGTTCTCCACCAACGTTTTTTCTTTTGAATCTTCTTGCTCGAGTCGTCCTTTGAGAAGGGTTTTTGGAGCTTGAAGTGTAACGAATCTATGGACCTCGTAGTCTCTTTCTTGTGCTTTATCGCTTCCTCCAAAAACTGGTTAACCACAAAACTCAAAAACAGGGCCAGCAAAAAGACATCAACTTTAAAAGAAAACTCTCAAAGAAACATTATCTTTAACCTGAAAGTATTCGATTTGAGGGTCAAAACCGTAGTCGCTGAAATGTTGAGGCTCTGGCATTGGGAAAATCGGAGACTTGTTCGACATTTTTCCTTCACTTTCTCTTCAACCAAACACCACCAGAACTTGTAGCAAAGCCAGAGGTATTAGAGGTGTACAGTCTACAGAGTAGAGCAGAGGAGGAGGAGGGTATTTAGGCTTTGGGGGCTTAGGGAGTTGTTTATCTTGTCACAGACTCCATTGATATACTATCTCTTTCTCTGTATTTAAAGTCTCGTTGACCTTCTCTCACTCGCTCGCTCGCTCACTGTTTGTGAGTTTGCTTTTGGTTTTGGGACTGTGACATGAGGACAGTGACAAAGCCTCAATATTAGGAGCTCTGCAGACTGGCTTCGTGCTTTGCCTTGATATCCTCAATGTGTGTTATTGCTTTTATATAAGTTTATATATATATATGTACACAAATATATTAGTGTAAATGTTACATTTATGAGAACCTTTTCAATCGTTTGATTTGGATTAATTCAAAATTTGGAAAACAAATTTAAATCAATCAAATAATTTGAATATACTAATTTTGAGTCAATTTCACTGATTTTTAATAATTAATTATATTTAAAATAGACCACATAAGAAGTCATTATTTTATAATAAGTTATCATTATTAAATAAGAAAATTCTTATTTTATAAAAATAATATTTTTATTATGTATAACAATAATAATAAACAAATAATTATCAATAAGCTTTTTATATTTAAAATAGAATTTATCAAATCCGACCAAATTAGACTCGGATCTATTAACTTTTGAAATTAACCAAACTGAACACAAACTAATTAACAATATTTATTGATTGATCTAAATGTATATTCTTAAAATTAATGCATCTAGGGATGACAGTGTGCTAAACCGAGCCCGGCTCACCCAGGCTTGAGCCTACCCCAACATCTTTTACAGGGATCGGGTCTTGCTCGAAGCTCAAGCTTGAGACCAACTCGATCCAGCTCAATCTGATTTTTAATAATTAAAAATAAAAATGATATTATGTTTCTTATAATTATTGGGTCTCGAGGTAATCGTGATCTGAATAGCTTGAGCATGACCTCAATTCGAGACTCTGCCTGAGGCTCGGTCAACTCAGACCTAACTTGTTGATATCGGTGTAAGGCAAGCTTGGTTTGAGCCTAAATCCCATCCCTAAATGCGTCATTTGATGACATTTTGGTTAAGGATGAAATGGTAATTTTGCCGGGTCAAAAATCCCAAGAACTGTGGAGATCAGTCATCACATTAGTGCTGAATGTCGTGGAAGATAGGTAATTGGTAAGTTGCATCAAATCTCGTGAATGGACTCAATATGCAATAATATTACAACATAAGGTTGAGTAGATGCACCGTAAGGAAAAGATGGAAATTATAGAAAAATGTAAGCTTAGTCAGAAAATATGAATTAAAGTAAATTAGCATTTGAGCTAATACCTAACTATTATAAGTTTGAAGCGAATCATGAAAAAAAAAGATTCCTGTAATGTCAATATTGATCCTTGTATTTCGATATTTGAAGATTTGGGTGTCGTATTTCGATTGGAAACTAAGATAAGACACAAAAACCTTACATGCCCAACTTGGAGGCTCTTCATAAATTCCTCTCGTGCAAGAAACAGATTGTAGCTTTGAAGGAGTGGTAAACACAAATCCTGGTCCACTTGGTGGATGAGTTTGAGTCTTTCGGATTAATATTTTTGGAAATTTTAGATTTTACGTTAATGGGCACGAGTTTGCTCTATGTTAGAGTTTGTTGCTACATAATTAGATTGAAAAGATTGTTGGACAATTTTGTCCTTCTTTGTAATATTGGATAACTATTAATTGTATTTTTCTGTTTTTCAATGACTTAACGGTTAAGTTACATAATTTGATTCAAATAAAGGTAATAAAGTGACTCAATAAATGATCTAAATTAATGGGTCAAAATTCGGAAGAAAAATGGATCTCGTTTAGTGTGGATCGAACCTATATCGAGATTTTGATGAAGAAGCTCGATTTGGAAGCTATATATGAAGGTTAAGGTCTTCTGCAGTTGCTTATGTAATTCGTAAGCATATGGATTCTCTGACCCATTAAAAGCACTTACGTTTTAAGAAAACTGTACAAAGATGTTAACCGAGTGTCCGTGAACGTTTTCCGAAATGGACCCGAGAAATTGGAACTCATTTTGGCCTTGAAAACTGCTTCGGAACCTCGGATGAAATCAAAATCAGGTATTTCATATTTCCTTCGTTTTTAACCCTTTTATAAACGATCCGGGACACGTAATAAGATCTATCCTATATGTTACACGTTATCAGTATCAGCGCGATTACGTGATCGGGTTGCCGAAAACAAAAGTTTTTCATTTTTTTTGCGTATATGATTACGTAAAGTGGTACACATAAGGCTAGCCATGAAAAACAGGTCAAAATGGGCCAAAAAAAGCAAAAAAATTAATCCCGGGTCGTCAGAAATCACCCTCCCCGTTGGAGGGCAATGAATCGTCTGGTGTGTGCACCGCACGCGCTCAACAGTGCTAGAGTATCGACGAAGAGGAGGTACGGATGGCGCGTGCTGCCAAGTGGCTCCACGCGTTGAGAGACGCGTGTGGCTCGTGAAACACACGCGTCTTGAGCAGCACACTCTCCCATTAGTACGGAACAATTGGTGCGTGCGTCGCACACACCCACTTCGGTTCCGACACATGGATGGACAGGATGGGGACACATGTCAGCACGTATAAAATGAATTCAATAGCAGTGTAGAACAAATTTAGATGTTGAGGATACCAAATCTAGTGCAATAAAGAGCTCAGAATGTCGAGTTGAATTTTTGGCAAATTAAAGTATTGTTAGCTATTGAATTTAAGATCAGTTTCACATGAAAAGATTAGTAAAGCCCAATTTGAGGATTCAGAATTTGTAAATATTACTGAGAATTTGAATAGGAAAAATGATGTTTTGTGATTGTAGTAAAAAATATAAGTACCCAATACAGATGATCAAGCAAAGAGATTATTAAAGAAAGTACAATATAACACCCCACTCCTGCGTGAACCGAACCCGACATTGATGGTAACATTCGAGTCCGTGCTCCGCGAGGGTGACGTGCTGCGTCACTCAGTCAAAGCTCGGTATAAATTTTTTTTTTAAAACATAAACATACACTATGCGGAAAATCATTACCATACATAATCACCGGTATATACAATGACCACGGGGGCTCCTTTTCATAAATACAAATCACTACAGTCCGTTGACTT
>JAOQMQ010000196.1:40446624-40466399 GCA_027563845.1 Erythroxylum subrotundum
TTCAGCTATTTAAACCCAAAGCTGATATGAAATAAATTGAGAACCTTCTCCATATATCTCTTCTATACACAAAAAAACCAACATAATTAAATGGAAGTTTAATACATGGTGAAAAAAAGTGACATGTGTCACAATTATAATGCTTTCCAAATAACATTTAATAAAAGAACCTTAATAAAAATGAAATGTTTGGTTCATTTAATTCCAATGGCTCTAAATACAATCCCAAAATAAAGTACCCAAAATGCCAGTTCGATCGGACAGAAAGTTTCAGTACCGGAAACCAGTCAGTCCGCCACTTGGCAATTTTTCTGGTCCGAAAATTTTTTCCGAAAAATTCCAGAAAAATTTCTAAATTCCCCTAAAAATGCAAAACACATAACAGTCCACTCGCAATAATTTTTCAAGCATGAAATCATATTTTTCCACCAAAAATCACAGTTAGGCACATATACCGGGAAATGTCATGAATGCATGTACAGTCATTTTCATGTGCCAATTCCACTATTCACATGTGAGAATATGCATGAATATTTCAAAATCATACTAAACACTCTCAGCCCTTTCCAAATTACTATTCTACTCTTCCCATCGGGGGTGGGATGTTACATACAAATAGTAACTTCTGCTATACATCCTAGAGGAAATACGCTAAAACAACATTTAGCAGCCAAGGATGAAGAAACAAGTGGCTGAAGGTATGACTAAATATTTGATTTTCGACAGTCTTAACTGTTGGAGATATACATAATGTAACACCCCAATACCATAGATTACATCCCAGAACACCCTATAGATACTCCAATACATAACTTATAATAATGGTATGTTAGAGCAAACACGTATCCAACTTAATCATAGCATCATCTATTATACATAAAAGTCACCAAATTTTAAAACCAAACCGCATTCCTCATTTCATTTTATAAAAACCAAACTTACATTGTAGCTTTACAAACCATCCGAATATATACAATATTAAAACTAAGTACATTACACGAGGAATTTTACAAAAACTTCTATCTAATCCTTCAGTCTCAGCTGACCGACCTTTGAGTCATTTCTTTACAAAAGTACAAGAATTAATCTTCTTGTAGCGTCTCCCTTTCACTTGTGTCCTCTCTCAGACCTGAAAAATCAACGTTACAATTTTGATGAGTTTTGCGGACTCAGTGATGTAACCATCCTCGATGGTTCACCCAATTCATACCACATAACAAATCATACAAGCAGATAATTTCACATCTTTTCATTTAGCATATTACACCACGTATCATTTACTTCACATACCCATTTTCATATAAATACATATCCGTATTATAATTCAACCAATCAAACACACTCAATAAGTGTATATGCAATGTTCGTGTGACCCACTTTCAATTATTACGTTGTTGTGATTGATCGCCTGAGCTATCCTATATCCATTGTGGATGCTAGGCTCATTGATACTGTCCCTTACCCGTTGTAGATACAGGGCTTATTGTACATATCGAGCATTTGGCTCTATACCACATTCCGAAGCTTTAAGCTCATATTCGGTGGCTACTCAAGTCACAATTATCATTATCTGATCATGCATTCGTGTATGAAATGCATCACAATCATATTCAATCATTCTTTGTTTTAAACATTTCCCATTCTCAATCCCATTCAAATACATTTACAGTCCCATTTCTATTTATCATCTGACCTTAGTCCGGCACTCAACAAACATGTTGAGAAACATTTATTTCACCAAATTCACATTCAAGGAACACTTCAATATCACATTCATAAATCAGAATCTTCAGACCTTCATGTCCGAAATCAGTACAAACAATCCACCTTCAGAACATAATATATAATAGACAATGTTAAGTAAGGTCGTTTAGGTTACTCACAGTAAGCTCCAGATAGTTATTGCCTTGAAGTCCCGGCAATGTCTGGATGATGGCGCTCAATGTGCTCCTCTATATCATACAATACATACACATATCACTATTCTGCACAATGATACACGTACTTATTTATGCACATATATGTATACAGAATACGTACAATACATGTTCATAACAATCTGGGGTTCCTTATCATTATTCTTGTCACAATATTCATTCACATATCAATACTCAATTGATCAATCTAGATTTGTCTAAAAACATACTTTCGAGTCCACTTTTCATGAATATTCTCATCAGGAACGTGAAGTAATTTGATAACACTTCCTTCTAGAAAATTGTTCTCCCATATCTTAAGTTTCTAATGACACTAAGATCATACAATTTGATTCAGTATTTCGAAAGTTATTCTCAATTTACTTGATACTGTTCTTAAACTACATCAGTACTCTGTACTCAAATTCAAATCAAATTCTGGAATTCTTAGAGATAGAATTTAAATTTCATTTCTTCAAAAAATTTGTATCCATATGTCTCTAGTTCAATTTAAATCAAGAATTATCTCATTTGAAAATCTTCAGATCAAAATCTAGCTAAAATACCGAAGCATGTTCAGTAAAAACATTCCAGGTATCAAATTCCAGCACACCTCAACATTTTCATCCTAAATTCATTAATCAATATTTTCCAAATGGATTCAGATGGCCCTAATTTTTTATGGAGAGAAAGAACAACGTGTTATGAGTTTGTTGGTTCAAAAATCAAGTCATTTGGAGGTCGGGAGAAGAGGTTATAGCCAAAAGAATGAAGGATGTTCGCAACTATCAAGCATGGTCACGATCGTGCACTGCGAGACGCTTCCTCATTGTCAAGCATGATCGTTCACTTGCGAGATGCACGATCATGTACTCCCTCATTTTTCTCCGTGTGCACGATCTTGCACTGTTCATTTTCTTCTCCAGATTCACGAACTGCAATTTTTTTCTTCTTTCATTTTTTTCCAAATTTCTAATTCCTACACTTTACAGCTAATACATCTAATGCATAAACCATCTTTGCTACTTCCATCTCAATTCAACCCAACACAAATAAATCAAAAATTCAAGATTTATATCAAAACCGTATATCATTCACGCATATTTCCATCTTCATCAACACTTTCACTTCCTGTAAATCATTTCTATATCACGATCTCACCTAATCCTCATTCCTTATCATTTTTACAACACTCAACAAAATCACGCATACATAGTAAAAACCAATCATATATGTATTTCTCCAAAGCAAAACAAAGTATAAATTTATCCACTTTCATGAATTTCTACATCTATTTCACACTTTCTCTAGACTTTCTAATTCACTAATTATCACTGAAATTACTTCTTCCTGTCCTACTCGTGCATGAATTCATTCACAAATTCTCAAACATCATTAAAAACCATTTACGGTATCATAAACTCAAAACTCATCTTACTTGATTTAACTAAACTGCCAGCAGTTGATATGGACTGAAATTCTTACTTTGATGTAAGAATCATTAGCCAATTTCTCAAGCATAATCAACAAGCTAGAGAATATTTGTTTCGGTGGATGAACAAAGAACAAGGGAAAATTTTAGTATTGCATGCTTTCGGTGAAGAAGAAGCTACATTAATTTTCCATATTAAAAACAAGATAACGTGTTCTTAATTCACTGCCACATTTCACCTTTGCCTGTGAGCCAATTGTCACTAATTCATTAGTCCACGTGTCACATTATAAACGGTCCATATTTCTACATTTTTCCTAGTACAAAAATACTTCAAATTTTCAAAATACTCGAAATATCAGCAAAATTACCCACTCAATTTTAATACACTCCAATTTAATTTTTAAGACAATTAAAATCCACAATTCTCATTTATAAATCAATTTTACCCGGAAATGTCAATGAATGCATGTACAATCACATTAATGTGTAAAAATTAATATTCTCGTATATGTGTATGCCATATTATGCATAAGCATAAAATACCCTTTCTAATTTCTCATTTACCTCATTTTCACACTATTTTAGCCTTATAATGAATAATAGGATGCTACACATAGAGCTTATATTTTGCAGTTCCTAGGAACATGAGATTAATGTACAATTTTGATTTTAACTTGATTTGGTAAGACATGGTATGAAGCGTTATATGACAGAAAGAGTCGTGCGCCCTTGTATTGAAATGAAGAGAGCCTAAAAATGGTTGAAGGCTAGAATTGATTCGAGACACTGTTGATAAGTGAAATGAATCTGTAATAGAAATTAAGTGATTCAAGAAAGATAAAAGAGTTAGGTGGATCAACACCGAAGATATGAAATATAGTGAGATAGACATAAGAGTTAAGTATATCAACACTAAAGAAATGTGAAATATCGAGCGAAAGATGAAATATTTCTGAGAGTATTACCATAACAAGGTGTGCTCAGGTTAGGAAAAAGGAGGAGCTAAGCCCGATATAAATAGGTCCATTTGAAATTATTGTGAGAATAGGACCATTGACTTATGAGTTAGAATTACCAATAAAAGATGCTTCAAATTCACACAGTGTTACATGGATATGTTTAGGAAATATCATTATCATCCGATATATGTGTTATTGATACCGGAAGTGAAATTGTGAGTAATCTGAAATATATTGAGGAAACAGTTAAGATAGTGTGATATGATCATAGGTACTTGAAAGACCGAGTGATTCCATTGACTATAGTCAAGTGAAAGAAATTATTCGAGTGATGAAATTAAATGGGAAATGGAGGAGTATATGAGAAAACAATACCCTTGCCTTTTTTATCAATCAGATAAGAATTTCGAGGACGAAATTTATTAAGGGAAGAGAATTGTAACATTCCATTTCCATACTAAGGGTTAGAACCCTAGATTTTTATAATTGAAAAATAGCAATGAGAGATTAGAAAAATGTATTTTATACTAATACATAATGTTAGCATACACACACGTGAATTTGATTATTGCGCACATTACAATTAATTGTTCATGCACTCATTTGAAATTTTAATGGGTCGAAGTTCGGAAGAAAAATGGATCCCGATTAGTGTGAACCAGACTCATATCTAGCTTGTGATGAGGAAGCCCGATATGGAAGCTATATATAAAAGTTAAGGTCTCCTACAGTTGCTTATGTAATGCGTAAGCATATGGATTCTCTGACCTGTTAAGAGTGCTTTCGTCTTAAGAAAACTATAGAAAGGCGTTAACCGAGTGTTCGTGAACGTTTTCCGAGAAGGTCCCGAGAGATTGGAGCTCATTTTGGCCTCAAAAACTGCTTCGAAATATCGGATGGAATCGAAACCAGGTATTTCTCATTTTCTTTGTTTTTAACCCTTTCATGAATAATCCAGGACACGTAATAAGGCCTACCCTACGTGTTACAAAGATGACTTGATTATAAATTATTAATTATTCAATCATTGATAAATTACCTGAAAAGTAAGTTATTATTTATTTCAAAGGATTACTTAAACACAATTGAATTGAATTTTATTGAATATGAGTTATTAAATATTTTTTTTCCAAAGGTTTACCTATATCCAACGATTAAATATTTTATATGATTCGAATGGTTTAATTGTAAAAATTTTAAACCGGTCAACTTTTTGATTTGATCATAAACTTTTCGATTCAATTTATTTTAATAACTCTTGTTGTTAGAAATTGATCAATTTATTAATTAATCGGTCAATTTTTGTAAATTAATAAATTTTTATAAACTAAGATAAATCCATTACCTTTATTTAAAAACTTTTTAAATTAAATTTCAAATTCTTCAAGGATAACATTTTTAATTATATTTTTAATTATTTAATTTAATCGAAACCTTAAATTTTTTATCATATTGGTTTAATTTTTTAATCATATTTTTAAAATATTAATTATAGCTAAAATACCAACAAACAGCCAATGGGCCTGCAAACTAAACGAGATCACACCCACCAAGAGTTTCTGTGTTTTATTATCTCCAGGGATAGAACATCAATATGTTGGTTTCAAACTCAAGAGTCAAGACATAACTCCTGGATATGTCCAAGTCCAAGTCCAACTTCAAACTTTAATTAGCAATTCATATTGACTTTAATATAAATTCCACAAGTGACGTTCAAATTTGAGTTTGATTTTTTTTCTAAGCTCAATTCTAAAGTTAAGTACTTTCAAACTCTATTTTTCCTATTGACTCTTAATTTATTTCGGTTGAACTTGAAAATTTTGTTATAATTAATACATTTTTTTTATCTGTTCCTTTTATTTTATTGATTTCGATACCATTTTTTTGACAAGCAACTGATTTTTTAGATTTATTATTTTCCTTTTTTATCTTTTGGAATTTTCTGTTTTCTTGATTAGTTATCTTGATCTGCAATATAGCTCCGGTGATGTGTAATCGATTTATCTGTCGGTGGTTGGGAAGTTGTTGCTGATTTTGGGTTTAAGATGGGTATTGGGATTGTGATTTTGTGAGTGTGAGAGTATTGTTTTAACCTCCGATTTACAATTCTGTAACCTGCATCATTCCTTTCTATTATGTAGGGGTAAAGTTGCGTACTATCAAATTTTTTCAGACCTTGCTTAAATGCGAAATTTCAAACTGAGTGTGATAATGATGATGATCTAAATTTAAACATATGTTTGATTAAATTTGAATATTCAAATTCTGATTGTATCAAAATGTCACAAATTTGAATTAAATTTTTATAAATTTTAAGAGATTAATTATTAAATTAAAATTTTTAAAAATTATATACTAAATTAAAATTTTTTTAAATAAACACTTATCTCTTTCTAATAAAAGTGTTACTAAATCTTTTTATAATTTATTGAATTTAAAATTTTTAATGAACTTCCCGTTATACACATACTATACGCTACCCACTAAGTCAAAACGAGTGTCCATGATGTCTGAATCCACGCCTCTAAGAACTGACTTTCAAACCTCATCTTACTTTCCCCACACATCATTAAATAGTGTCAGATAACGCGGAGGAAATTGTGAGGAAGGAGACTTCTTACCATCTCATCAGAGCTTCCCGCGTCAAAACTGGCGTCTTCCTGAGACCACCATCGGAGACTCGTCTTTTACCTTTATATATAAAACCTCAAAAATCAAAATCCTCGAGCCTCGAGAGTGTGCGAGACACAGAGACCTAATCATACAATCCAACAACTTCACAGAAACCCTCTTGAACCTTCCTCCACCAACATCACTTCCTTGCCTCCTCCTTTTATGCAACAAACTCACATATCAATCACTTAAAACTCTTCCCTCCTCAGAGTCGATAACTCTACTTAGAACCAGACACCAACCGGAAGCTAAGTTCAGAGACCAACGTTGTTTTGTTCTTTAAGATTGTCTTCCCATGGACATGGAACCGAAAGATCGGACCACGAGCAATGGATATGCTCTGAGCGGGAGGATCATGATGAGCGCGATCTTAGTCCTCTTCTTCGTCGTTGTTTTGATGGTCTGCCTCCATCTCTACGCGCGCTGGTACCTTCTTCGAGCACGCCGCCGCCAGCTCCGTCAAAACCGCGAGCGCCGTGCCCATCTCGTCTTCTACGCGGACCCCGCCAACCCCAACTCGAGAAGCGTCGCTGTAGCCAAACGCGGACTCGACGATGCTGTACTCAGGTCGTTGCCTTTGTTTGTTTACTCGTCGGAGACCGGCGAGGGCTTGGCGGAGTGTGCCGTTTGCTTGTCAGAGTTTGAAGAGAAGGAAATGGGTCGGACTCTGCCCAAGTGTGGCCACAGTTTTCACGTTGAATGTATTGATATGTGGTTTCACTCTCACTCCACTTGTCCGCTTTGTCGATCGCTTGTTGAACCCGTAATCCAGTGTCCCATCCAAGTTGTTTCTTCTTCTTCGGAGATCACTGAGGTTGAATCGAGCGATAATGACTTGTGCCGGACGTGTCAAGAGGAGGAAGACCATGTTGGTCCTTCGACGTCGTCTTCCAGTGGGCGTCGGAAACCGGCGGGTTTTGTGGATGTTACTATAGAAGTACCCAGGAGACAACCGAATCTTGAGGACGAGTCAGGGACAGAATCGCCGGCAAGTCAAGCTTTCCGATCGCCCGTTTACCGGATGTTATCCTTCACGAGGATATTAAGTAGGGAAATAAGGGAGGCATTATCTCCTTCGGCCGCTAGCTCCAGTGGTTGCGGGGGAGCAGCTGTGGACATAGAACGAGGTGAGACTCGGAGTTGACTCGGTGAAGTGGGTACGTGCCACATGGCAAAGAGGTCTCCAAAGAACATGGGCAAAAGACGGCGAATGGCAGAACAGAACAGGGATCTGGGTCCCACATTTTGGGATTTTGGTCTTCGGGTTTGGGATACCGAGTTTGACTTTGACTACTGTACATGATGATATTTTTACCTACAAAAATTAGTATGAAAATATTTATTGTATTCTTTTATTACAAAAAAGACTTTTTTTATTAAGTACATTATACATGAATATGAGGTGTCTTTGCTGTTTTATGGTAAATTAAAATTGCCAAAACTGAAAATATTTTCTTTATATAATAATCATCAACAATTCATATGAAGTATGTTAAAATACAGGATTTGAGAAAATCTGATAATACACAACCTTACAATTACCTAGTAAAGAGGTTGTTTCGATAGATTTATACCTAATGTTTCATGAAAAACATTATTTATATGTGTATATATATTGTTACCACTTATTTGGATACATATTATGTAAATTAATAAATATAAATAATAATTTTTAAAATATGTATTCGGAATAATTTATTATAAATTAAAAAATTAGAACCAAATTACATATTCAAAATAATTTTTATTAAGAGATTTATAAGTGAAATTGTAAGGCTAAATTATTAAGTGAAGTAATTTTAAATATTTTATGGATTTTTAGTTTTTTAGTTTTATTATTATATATTTCAATTAAAAGCAAAACTTTAGAATAAAGCGAGTGTCCTCTTTATAAATAAAAGGTATGTGAACTTAGTGACCACTTTGAAGATATGTAGTTAGTACACATAAACTAAGCTTTTTGTATGTGATCAAGTGGAGATTTGGTTGCGCAATTATGGTGGTAATTATTGGATAGGATCAAAGTTTGTAATCCATTATCAACATGATTTTGGATAGTGTCCACTTAACTTTATATTTAACATTAAAAAAACATAAGCATTAAATTATAGTTTTAACAACACTCAAAAATCCAATACAGACATATGAAAATTGTTCATGAATTTGAGTTTGAAAATAGCAAATCTAGTCGGATCCAAAATTATTTCGATATCTTTTTTTTTTTAAAACGAAAAAACTCGTAGTCGCTATCTTTTAGATGCGTACTGGGTAAATCTCTAGATTGACGCAATAGCCTACAAATCATGCTTACTGGTTACTTTTATACTAGGCAAGCTTTATACAACAAGCTCGATTATCACCACAAATGACTTAAAATGTAATAATAACTTTAGATTAAAACTAAAAATATAAAATAAAGATTTATTCTATGATCCAAAAAATTAAAACTGAACTAAAAAATTAAATGATTTAAAATTTTTACAATTAAATCGATTAAATTAATTAAATTTTTTAATCATTAATTTTTAAGCAAACTCGAACTTGAACTTGCTATAGAAAATTGGAGAGAAAATGTTAGATGCTTTTGCTTAGAAAATGACTTACCCCTGCAAGTGGGTTTCCTTCAACTTTCCTGGACTTTTCGAAAGCTTAATTTTAGCTGACGTAATTGGAACATATAATGGAGTTTCCGTCAAGCTTGAGGACTTTACAGTGTGAATCAATCAAAAGTCCAATCTTTACGCGTCAACAAACAGAAACTTTAACAGTACCATGACTTCCGTGTTCCTGTTCAATGGACCCTTCTCCAACTCCAAATTGACGTAACACGCCATGACTCTTACTTGACAAGCTTTTACAGGACAACAATGGATTAAGAACAACCGTAAAAGAGATTATGTTGGAGATGATATGATGTCTGAACCTATTCAGAGAGTTAGGAGGTCATGAAAGAGGTAAGAGACCTGTATGCAATTGACCCGAACTAACAGATTCGGATCACTTGACGAAATAAAAGAGAATAGATTGACTTATATAATAAGAAATTAAAGATTGTAAATACTGGTATTAAGCAGATTGATACAATTACATGACTAGGCAACAAGGTCATTATACAGTCGGAACCTGGATACAAAGCTTGATTGCTTGTGGGAAATCAGTATATGTCAAATTACAGAATGTTTTTTTTTTTGGTTAACAAATTACAGAATATTATTACAGTGCTTATTGAACAATGTCAGTAATCTAGGACTACAAAGAGTTAAGGTCAGGGGTTGAAAGCTAATTCAATGTAAAGGTTGAATTGTACCAGCAAATAACAATACATTGCTCACCTTGTCTCTTGCCCCGGTGAATGCAAGCCCAATGGTTGAACAATTCGGGATCTCCGTCTCCTCTTACCGTCAGGAGTGCACCTTACACTGCCAATCTTCCCCAACTTCTGGGAAACTTTGGAGTTTGGTTGTACAGACATAGTTGCTGATCCACCTTGTAAAGATGCATCAAAAGTTGGAGATCTTTCTCTTCTAAGTTTGTTCCTACCACCCTTCTTACATGCTTTCTTTGGTGAGTTACCTCTCTTCGACAATGGAAGTTGAGCTTTCGTCGATCTCTTGTCATGGGTAAGTCGGATATGGAAAGGATTGGTAGCTGTATAACAAATGGACTCACCATCATGTCCACTCCGATCCAAATCAACATCTCCATTGTTCACCTGAAAATGAAACCAAGGGACATCTTTTTATGCATTTTCAAGACATATTTAATTCATCCCATACTATACAGTTACAAAAACAAGGTGTTTTTTAATGTGTTCTGAGGTAGTAATGTTGAACATGCAACTAAGATATTGCACAACGAAACTCCAGTGCCTAAACTCTTGTCAACATGAAGGATAATTGCATTTTTGTTTCATTATTTTAAAGTGAGAAGCTGATCCTATTTTTGAATTATCAATCACTTGCCAGGCACAAATGTCACAAAAATTACCAGCTGAAGTAGAGCAGAGAAGGTTCGAGCAACTTCAAGCTTTTCTTGTCCGGTTACTACATCAGCAAAAGATATAGCACTTTCCATGTGTGTTTCAATAGATATCTTCTCAAGAATTCTTTCACCATAGGCATGAATATCAAATGGAGGGTGTGAATCCTATCAGAAAATAAGTTTTCCTTCACTTACTATCAATTATTATAAAAATGTTGAAAAAGCTAAATAGAACAAAAAACAACCGAGGCAATCATCCATCAAGATTAAAAAGAGATTTATAGAATGGAAAAGAAGATGTGGAAGTTACTTGCTCTTCCAAGTTGTGCTCAATTTTCTGTTTCCACGATGATACACGAGCAGCTAATTCTGACTGCTTTTCAGTTTCAGCTATGTTAGCTAGTAGAGCATCCTGTATGATACAAAATGGGTAACTATTCCACATGCTTCCGAACTATGCTAGCAAAAGATCTTGTCAAGTAAATGCACAACTAAGTCCAAAAATCAAACAGACAGGTTGATCTATAGGATTGGCTTAGATTTAAAAATTATATGAAATGTAGAATTGCGTGAACATGCAATAAAGAAAGCAATAGAGAAAGGCCACTCACAAAAACAACACACAGAGACTACAGCTCTTGCTCATAGTTGCTTCTTGTATATTTTTTAAGGAATTCACAAACGGAACAGATATGGGGAGGAAATGAGAATTTCCACAACTTACACACTACTACTTTTAATAGTATAATACCAAGCACATAACCAACTTGCAGAAATAACTTTAAATTTGGATAATTGAAAAATGTGATCCTACAGTACAAGCCCATGTAGATGTAAAAGGTTTCTCACCATGTCCCACATCAAAAGAAATAAATGGGAAGAGTGGATTGATAAGTTGGAAAAACTAATGCTTACTAGGTGAGACTGACAAAGATCCTCTAGGCTTGCTTGAGAACTTGGATTTGCATATCCCAATTCTTCATTGTTGTCCAAGTGAGCAGGAAAATCATCATGCTACAAAACATCAAAAAATAAGAGATCTCATATATCTTTCCTAGTAATCAAACATAAAATCATAAGCTTGCAGACCTTTTCATGATTAAAGGGTAAATCTTCATCCATGAACACATTTTCTTGCATATTATCTTCGGCATCCCCAAAATCAGGGACTGCATCGTCAAATGTATTATCCTCATTTTTATCACCAGAATGACCAAATCTGTCACAGACATTATGCCCTCCACTGGCAAGGGATTCCCTCAGCTGAAATAGATAGATCAGGAATCTATGTAACACAGCAACAGATGTGCAGGTAGATTAAGATTTCAGGAAAAAAGGTACCTTTTCATATAATGGAGGAGATTGAGACTTCTCACTATTCTTTAATATCTTACAGTGTGCTTCCCACATTTCTGTGAGCTCTGGACTAATTGGACCATGCAACTTTGCAAGTGGAAATAGCTTAGTGATGGAAATATGCTTGATAGAGGCAGAGTTTGCAAAATTCCTTCTGAAAGCTTTCACTGCTCATTGAAAAAAAAAATAGAAGTGAAAAATAGGTTGCGAAAGGCTATTAGATGGATGAAAAAGAGAACAAATTGACAAGCCTGAAAACAACCTTTCTTAAAGGGTTTTACTCTCAAGCTCCCAAGTTCATGGGGATTTAGAGGTTTCCAAGGATCATCCTCATTGTCATCATCTAAATCTTCCACGTTACCTGGTTCTTCATGCCCACAATTCACATTAAATGCATTATGACTGTTTTCAACATTTCCAGAGACCGGAGAGTCAGGTCCCAATTTACATTCATTGCCTCCAAAACTGCAACCAGCTGCTGGTGATTGATTGACATTAGCATTCTGTTTCTTTCCAAGTGATGACTTATGAGCAGTTCCTCCAGACCGTCTCGTGGGGGATTGGAAACTCTTACGACTTGAATTGCCTCTGTAAGTACTATTTTGTCCTTTTCCAGTCACATCCTCCAAAAAATCATTTACAGACAGTGCATCACGAGGGTCTAACAGTATAAAATCTCGGTAGAGATCATTAGTGGCTAACTGCAATCACACAGAAAAAATTGTTAGCATTACGTAGATAACAGAAGTATTATGTCATTTTAGAGGATGATGTAATGAGAAGGTTAATGCAAATATAATACCAGATATGACTCTAGTTCACCATTGTCACCTGTGTTGTCTAAACAATCACCTTCAAGAACAACAAGATTCGCTGGTGGTTTGACAAAGTGATGGAGGGAAGCATCCTTGCTGGTGGAAGTATCCAGGCGGTTTCTTGGTTCCACTGGAATAATATGACATTTAGATCAACATTGTCATTGCAATTTGACCAAGATGGTTTACAATACTCAAGCTTACCTGGGACATCATTTAATCCCCAGAACTGATCATTCTCATCAACAGAAACAGCATGAGAATTACTTTCTTCAGGTAGGATTGGTGTGCCCTCCGATTGCTCTTGCTGCCTGCCAAAGAATTCATAGAAGTTAAATGTCATTTCATGGCATAACTACATGCTCAGTTCGGATAAGTATATATCAGGTCTTCAGATGATAAAAACATTACAAATACCAAACGATTTGTAAATGAAGAAGCTACCAAATCCTAAAAGTAAACTTGAAATTATAACAAAGTACAAGTTAACATTCTTTGTTTTTTCTCAAGGATTTTGAACTAAAAAATGATAATTGGAAAATGACATCATGTCTACTAGTCACTCTTAGGGTCCAGAGTTAAATTCTTAGCTAAAAGTTTTCCAGTGGTAAAGCCATTTCCTTTTTCTGCTTGAGTCCATATCTTTGACAATGTCAACAAAGACCTCACTTTCACATCAAACTAAACAATTGAAAAGAACTAAACAGATATTTTTCTTCTTTTCCAGCCAATTTGAAAATCAGTTTTGGCACAAATTGCTTTGAAAATAGGTTTCCAAGTTCCCAAAAGTTCCAACACTCGACTGCATGATTATTGGAATTCATGCTTAAGAAGTCACTCACTTTGCAATTTACTTCCTAACTATGTCCATGAAGTAAGCTTCTTTCGCACTTAAGTTGATACTTACAAACTCCTGAGCCAAGAAATGATCAAAGTCTTAGAAATGACATCTCTTGCATAGGTCTTTGCTTTTCTCCATTAAAAAACCAGCAACTGTTGTCTATATAATTCCAAGTTTCCAACCAAAATTATAGGCTCCACTTTTCACATCCAATTTGTTGAATGTCAGACATCTAACTTGGAGAAACGCATCAAACTAAATTGGCTGAATGGAAATTCAGTGTACACCACCACTTGTCCCACAAGGTTCACCATTAACTCACTAGCCCCAACTCTCAGTTGCCTCAAAAATCCATTTTCAGTACACTCGTCACTGAACCTCATTCTTTACCATTAATATCCTTTAAGGCCCAAAAATTTTAAACAAAACAAAAATGTTACTCAAATTGAAAAACAAGGAGAAGAATCAAACCTCTTGTTGGAAAGGAAGTCCAAAGCATGCAAGACCAAGTTGTATAGATACTCAACCTTTCTGCTGTACACTTGAACCGAACCCTGAACCAGTAAAGCAGCTACATTTCCCACCATACAAATAAATGAACATAAATTGTTCGTTTAATAAGAAACCCATTATCCAAAAACCAAGAAAAAGCAAAATTAATTGAAAGAAACAAGACGAATCAATAAAGCCCTAACCTTCAGCGAAATTCACGGGGAAGTGGCAGGTATCCTCTTCGCCGCCAGTAATTTCACCAGAGCAGATCTTGAAGAGGTACTCCTCTAGTTTCTTGGCGAGATCGACCTCCCAATTGGCCTCTAGGTCGCGCTCTGCGTGCACGGTGTGGAACTTTCCGGGTTCTCCTTTGTTGTTGTTCATTGGGAGAGTAGCGAATAGAGTGTGTAAATATTGTCGTGGAGTTGGGGTTTCAACTGGGGTTTTGATGCATCATATGGGTTTTGGATTTTGAGTGGTCAGCAGTTGAGAGATGTGAAAAAGAAAGGTGCTTGGAGGTTGATTGGTAACCTGGAAAACGGGAGAGAAAGTTTGGGAAAATCAGAGAAGGCCTCTTTTGGTTTGGAGGGAGGGATTTCAAATGCTTGTGACTTTGGTCGTTTTCCCGCTCCTCAAACGTAGGCTTTATCTTTGCAATGTTGTAGCCGAACCAAACGTACCCTAATTTATAGTTTCATATTAATTATTATATATATATGAAACCATTTGTTTTTAAATTAACATATATAAATTGATAGACGATATTAATATTTTTATGTATAAAATTAATTTTATAAATTGATGGGATAATAAATTTATCTTGTAATCTTTCATATTACAAATTAGAAATGTATTAAAATTATAAACAAAGAGATAATTTACTATCATATTCTCTTTAAATATAATTTTATTACAACTATTTTTAAAATATATATATCAAGATTTATTTTTTATTTTTATAACATTTAGAAGCTTAAATATTAATTTCTGTAATTACAATAAAAATTATGATTTTTAATTTATTTGTTAATGTTAATTAAATCAATTAGATTTTAATATATATTTTTATTAATATAATGTGTACTATTATTGGATAAATTTATATTCAACTAATTAAATTGGTGAAATACAATAAATTTTTAATTGATTAAATATATATTTATTAAATTATGGATACACTTCGTAATTCATAAACTAATTTCTTTAAATTAATATATTTGATCAATGTGTTGTTATATATATCTCACTAAAAAAATTTCATGCAACATATAATTTAATCAACTCTTTTTCGTATCAATTAATGGCATTGGTTATTATCCTTATCATTATTTATAAATGCTTGTAAAATAACCAAATATTTTTACATATATATTATAAAAAAATGCATGAATTTGTAATATAGTTATTACCTCTATCATTATTTATATATTTTTATAAAATAACAAAATAATTGTGTGTTTATATTCCAAAAATTGCATGAATTTGTAATATATTGATGACAATATGTGGGACCAATATTACATATTTGGGTTCTCCTACTATGCATTTACAGCCTGAGTTTAAGCAGTACTCATGAAACCTGGAGAGTAAGGAACACCGGTGGCCGGAATCCAGTTATTTCCGAGGAAGAAATTGGCGGCGGTGTAACCTTCGGCTTCTTGTGGAGTGAGCTTCTTAATACTATTCCACGTTACTCTCTTATCCAAAGCCGCACCAGGTCCTCTGTTGTTGTACTCGGCGTAGAAGGAGGTCTCAAGCCCAAAGTTACCGAGCCATGGGAGCCAACCTTCGGGATCAATCAGGTCATCAATTTGAGATTCCATAATAATGGTCTTCGAGTACTCCTTCCATGGACGTCCCAGATAGGCTTTGTTGATGAACCTGACAGGGAAGTATTCGGGGTCGGCCATGAAAGTGCAGTTTTGGATAACGAAGCCAGTTGGTTGCTGAGACTCGTTCCTTCCGTGTGCTGTGACGATGCAACTTTGATTGTCCAGTGGCTTCCTCACCACCATCTTGCAGTTCTGGAAGACCGTCGCGGAGTTTCCGAAGACGAAGTCGATGGTTCCGGAGATGGTGCAGTCACGGTAGAATTGGCGGTTGGTGTGTGCGTAGAGTGTGTCTTGGTAACCATCGATTTGACAGTTGTAGAATACGGACATGTCAGCTTGTACCCTCAGCGCCACCGCCTGATGTCCTATAGCTCCGGCGGTGTTCTCAAATCCGATGTCTTTGGCCATGAAGTGGTTCCCACTGATTGCTGAGACAAAAAACAAATGAATCAATCGTCAGGTTCTGAATTCCCAGATCAACAGGCTTTTCACAGAGATACTTACAGACTGTTGAGGTTTTGAATGTTTGTACTCCTTGAGTATAGCTAAGATCTCCGGTGATCTTTGTCTTTGTAGGGCCGTCTCCGATCATCATAATATTAGTCAAGCTCCTTGATAAGGCCACTACTTCCTTATAAACTCCTGCCTTAATGTACAACACAAAGGTGGTGTTCGATTTCTTGGGGATGGCACGAACAGCCTCGTTAATGGTTTTAAATTGGCCACTTCCGTCCTGAGCTACGATCATGTCAGGTTTAATGGTTGCCGGAGTAGCTTGCATGAGTCTTCTCTTCTCCGGAGTAACCCACGTCGGGAATTTGTCGTCAGAACTCTCCAAAAGCCTACGGTTCATTCCAGCGATGTTCATACTTTTGAAAATGTCGGCGAGTCCAGTAACCATAGCTAACGCATTGCTGGTCAGCTGACCGGAAGCAACCAAAATCTCCTTCATTCTGTGACCAGCTTCACCGGTGGTGTTCTCGAACCCGTCTAAACAAGTTTGTTGGTAAGTGATGGTGGCACTTAACCAGATCCTAAGACTCTCCACAAACTCGTCCATCTTTTCAAAGTGGAATTCCCCGAGAGAATTAAAGGAGTTTCTGAGATCTTCAATGGCGTTATCCAACAGTTCTTCACAGTTGTCAAGAGCTTGCTTTGCCATAGGGTCTAAAGCAAGCTCCTTCACGGTTGAAGAGTTCTTGGTGGCTTCTTGTAGTGCTTCAATGGCGGCCTGGAAACCAATCAGAACAAGCTTTTGAGGGTCGGTGACGTTACTTGCGGCTTTCTTCAAGCTATTCTCGCAGGTTTCTTTATAGTTCGTAGGTTGGCAAATGCTCTCAATGGCTTTATTTGAAGTTTGTAGCTGACCACTGTCACCGCCACCTTTAGGAGGAGCCGGTTTGTCGTCTTTATCGTCGGTACCACTTATACCAACCGCCACACCGACCACGACGGCTACCAGAAGCACACAAGAAACGCCAATGATGGCGATCTTCTTCTTCTTCTCGGAGGAGGAGGAGCCGCTTTCAAACGACATATTGACAGGATTTTTATTGTTCTGTACAAAATATCAAAAAACACAATATGTTATTGGAAAGCAGAGCCCTAAAAGCTCTTCTGGGCTCTGATCTGAGTGACGACAATGGTTGACAACATCTTATATAAGGTTTTGGAAACACTAAGATTAGTAAACTCAAACAAACTTTTGGTTTCTGTTCGCAAAAATCTGTGGTCTGAAAAAATACCACCAGACTTCTGCGTGTAATGTAAAACATGGTCTCCACTCTTTTTGGAGCATTTCCAAGATTATAGGAACTATATTTTCTATCTTGAATTGTCCCAAAATTAATCTGACCGTTGATTACAACTTGTTACTTTCAAAATGCGAATTAACATGTTTTTAAATTGATCGAGACACTTAAACCAGCATAAGAAAAAATCAAATAAAAAATTGGAGTAGAAATTTAAAAAAAAGAGAATTAAGAAAAATATTTATTTGTTAAATTATAGTTATTCAGAATATTTTATATTAAAATTTTTAGTTAACCTTAAATTATATTGAATAAAGTGAGATATTTCATTTAAAATAAATTATTTTGAATATCTTGAATTATAAGTCAAATTTCCCAAATATTCTTTTATAGTAATACATAGACCAATATAAATCCATATCATGAACTATGTAAATACATATATGTACATATGTATATGTTTGTGTGTGTGTGCAATCTAATTGTAATGACATAATTTAATTATATAATAACTAATTAAGTTAATACAAATTGTTAATACAAAGTATATCATCATCGTCAACACTCAATTAAAGTCTTATTGAGATGCTGAGTCTGAGAAAGTTTGATAATAGACAACCTTACTCGTAACTAATAGAGGTTATTTATGATAAACTCAAATGCAATTTGTCATGAACATACTACAAAATTATAAATAGTTATGCATGCATACACTAAACAAAAATAATAAAATAAAATAACTAAGTAAATAAGACAAATAAACATAAAAGATGTAATAAAATAAATAAATAACAAAGAGTAACAATAGTAAGATTAATAATAAAAATAATACAATGTATATATTTTCATTATATACATATGATGTTCTATTTATAATTTAAAATATTCAACTTGTCATAATTATTCAAAATACTTCTGACCAGCCTAAGTTCAAGTTAAATTTTACATTTAAGAAATGTATTATTTTCCTTTAAAACACAGTTAACCAATTTTATAAATTAATATTTTTCCTTATCCAATTAAAATATCATATGAATCAAAATCTAAATGCACAAAATCGAAACATAAATAACGACCAAACCTATCAAACATGCTTAGCAACAAGCCAGATCATGCACAATCATAACATATTTGATGTCGGGTAAACTAAACCTCTAGCATAATTTAAGAAATATTAGAAACTGTTTCTCATCTCTTGACTGAATAAATGTAATTATATAATTCAAATATTAAATATGATATGAATCAATTAAATTTGTTTAAGTTAATAATTTAAGATAACTACAAAAAATTGTTAATGTGATTCGAATTTAAAAATCATTTCATGTAAATAATATATAATTAATTCATGTCTTATATTTATACAACGTATATTTTATCATTATTTTTTCTAAATTTCGAGATTTATACTGAACTTGTCAATTAAGTGCAGAAACATCACAAACAATGCTATTATGATCTTGAGGAAACCTTGTCACTGTGTCATTTTTAATCTTCCATGCACAATCCCAAAAAAAAAAAAAAAAATTTAAACTTGGCTTTTATTTGTTGTCGCCGGTATTCGGATATCGGCAACAAGAACGCTATAACTTCCGACGAACTGTTTCCTTTTCTCATTCCTTCCTCATTCTCCTTTATCATCATCTTTTATTCAGTAGCTATTCAAAGTTTAGCTCTCTGCAATTCTAACTTCGCAATTGTACCCAGGTGAACTTCATCAGGAC
>JAOQMQ010000196.1:40499625-40513529 GCA_027563845.1 Erythroxylum subrotundum
CGATGGCGGAAGAGCCGCGAGCCATGAATTGTAACGAGGTAGCTAAGCTTTATGATGGTATGGTTATTACAGATTATCCAAGGAAGAGGGTTTGAGTTTTAGGAGTTAACTGAAGTACTTAGGTACCCATGCCTCTTTTTTATTATGGAAGTACCTTAAAAAGCTTGTGATCTTTGGTTATGGTATATAGCTATATATAGTAGGAGATGTATCTTATGGCTTTTCAAGATGGTGTATATAGTAGCAGATGTATCTTATGGCTTTTCAACATGGTGTATCTTCGCTGTAAATTATGACTTGTGTATTCGCATGCATGTTTGATCTAAATTCTCAGTTGTATTTGGGGCATGACCTAATCTTCTAAAACTAAATTTCAGTCTGAATCTTGAATTTTTTAAAATTTGGGATGGATTTTTTTTATTCCATTCCTTCTTAATAGACTTCCTTATGCATGTTTCATGAGATTTTCTATGATAAGATGGTAACATAGGACATAAAAGATAGAAATTCTAAAACTCGAATGATCTAACTAAATTTAGTTTAAAATTAATAGATTTAAATCACGATCAAAAATTAAATAAAATTTTGATAAAATTTAATTTAAATGTAAATTAATAAAATTTATACCCACAAAATTTTAAATTTGGAAATTTTCTAAGAAAAACACAATGTTTAACCTAATTAAAATATTTAATTTAAATCAACGGTGAGAAAATTCCACTACCATTAAAATTTCTAATAAAATCAGTAGCAACCCAAAATTTGATTACACTAAATTAAATATATTTTTATAACAATCCATTTATTTACCTTCCATTTTTATAATAAAATATTAAAAGAGTTTTTGTTTCATTCTTATAATTAAAAATGACAATAAATCGTACAAACTTAAAGTAATATCATCATTTTAATTTCTATTAGCCGATTTGAGCTAAATCAAAACATAAAACTGATCAGTCTCAGACCCAAAAGTTGATTTTTTTTTTTTGGTCTAGTCCAATTCTAAATTTAATCAACTTGGGTTTTACCTTTTCAATTGATCGGGTTTGAGCAAAATGCCAACCCTACTTGCAATGTAGTTGCTGCTTCTAGGGTGGATCCAGGAATATCCTCCGCACCACCAACAATAACTTATTTTGCTTTTAAAAGGGGTTGGTGAAACATAATACAAGTAGAACCAAACCTCAAAAATGCAAAGTTTTATTTTTTAAACTCCTAAATCCATGGAAAAACTAGTGCCAATCATGATCTGGAACCGACCAAGTGTTAGACTCCTCCATAGATAGCATTTGACCTGTACCAGACTATCTCTTGCTCGCCAAATAAATAAAGGACGCCATTGGAAGAGAGGTTTAGCCACAATTTTCATAGCCTCTCGTCTTAGAGAGGGGGGCTTCTTTTTTATACCGTAATAACATTGAAGAGAGAACCAGACAGACAATCTGCAACTCCATTTCGATTCGGAGATAAGAATGGCAATGGCCATATCACTGAAATCTTCAGCAAATGCCGTTCTTCTCTCGTGCATTGTGATTCTATTGTCATCTTCCTCTGGCTGTGAGGCTCAGGGACGAGTTGGTGGCGGCAGGATTGGTGCTGGTGGTCATAAAAGAGACCCTTCTGAAACAGTCTTCAATGTTCTGAAATTTGGAGCAGTTCCTGATGGGAAGAAAGATAATGCCATAGTAAGCAATATAACTAAAAACGAACCCTTTCCGGGGTTTTCGTTCGTAAATTAATAACCTGATTGGCTTGTTTCAGGAATTTATCAGGGCTTGGAGGGCTGCATGTGATTCTCCAGGAAAATCAAGGCTAGTTATTCCAGCAGGGAATTTCATAGCAGGACCTATAGTTTTCCAAGGACCATGCAAAGGTCCTCCTCCCATTACCGTACAGCTCATAGGAAACGTGAAAGCTCTACCAGACATGAGCAGTTACTCCGAGGATTTCTGGATCACATTTGAGAAAATAGACGGCTTGATCTTTACTGGGACAGGCACGATCGATGGACAAGGTTCTCTTGTCTGGAAATACAACGATTGTAAGAAAGGTGGTTCCTGCTCTGTTTTGCCAGCCGTAAGCACTAACCTTACCTTATTGCAAAGTTTTGAATGTAGAAATTATATATTAAAGAGAATTAATTAATTATCGGATCATTCAAAAACATTTTATACATCATAGTAATTTATTTATAAAAAGTAAAATAGTATTAGGATACTTAAATTAAGAAATAACTTGTAGCAATAATAATAATAATAATAATAATAATAACTAGCAATTAGTTGTATCGAAAAAAAATATAGAATGGTTATTTCAGTTTCAAGTTTCTAACTGTTCCTAACTTTCATCTCTCTGGTCTGATCTGAATGGTTCATATACAGAACATAAAATTCAACCATGTCACCAATGCAATCATAAGACAGTTCACTTCTGTCGATCCCATGGGCTTCCACATGGGCATTGTCTTGTCTCAAAACGTCAAGATAAGACGTCTTCATATTCGAGCTCCTGGAGATAGCCCCAACACCGATGGTATTCACATCAGCCAATCTAGTCAAGTCAAAGTAGCCAGAAGCATCATCGAGACAGGTGACGATTGTATCGGTATCATCCAAGGAAGCACAGACATCAGTGTCGTCAAAGTCACCTGTGGCCCTGGACATGGCATCAGGTAAAATGTTGCTCGTAATTGTGTCCGAATTGTTCGTAATTATCGTAGTTTATGATAATGATGTGTGTGTTGAATAACAGTGTTGGTAGCTTGGGGAAGTACCCAGATGAGAAGGATGTGAGAGGGATTTTGGTAAGGAACTGTACTTTGAAAGGGACAACCAACGGACTTAGGATCAAAACGTGGGGAGGGTCACCACCAAGTCTAGCTTCCGACATGACTTACGAGAACATAATCATGGAAAACGTCAAGAACCCAATTATCATAGATCAATCCTATGGAAAAGCCAATGTGGTTCGTTGGTGTCTGTTTCTTTATTTTCTTCTTCTTTATCAATCTTAACCAAAACCAACCTCTTGTTTTCTCATGCACAGCCATCCAAAGTGAAGATCAGCGATGTTCGGTTCACCAACGTTGTTGGAACAACAGTGTCGGATGTTGCAGTTGATCTCTCTTGCAGCCAACAGGTGCCATGTGAAGGAGTTGAGTTGACTAACATTAACTTGAAGAACACTGGTCCTGAGCCGTTGACTTCCAACTGTGTGAATGCGAGAGTAAAGTACGCCGGAATGCAGTTCCCACCACCTTGTCCAAAGTAGAAGACATGCTTGCGTTGAAGTTGAAAACTCGTTATTTTTTCCATTTGTATCGTCACACTGTCACTGAAAAAACAAAAACTCATGGTGGGAACTATTTTGAACCTAACGATCGAAACTAATTGTTGATGGATATATTTACTTTATCTTAACTTGATTCTTAGCCAAACCAAACTAAACTTGGTAACTTGTTTTATAATAATTTTTATTCTCAAAACTGAATTAATAAATAATTCAAATATATACGACATAATTTAATTCAATTTGTCATTGACTTAAATAATTCTCAAAATAGAGTGGAAGATAAAAATGATTTTTTATTTTGTGCACAGGGTAAGCCTCCAGATTGACGCAATAACCTGCAAATCACGCTATCCGGATACTCCGTACTAGACAAGAACTATACGATAGGCGCGATCGAGAGAGCGTAATATCATTTTGATTTGATCAAACTTATTTTAATTTGTTAATTTTAGTTGAGTTTTATTTAATTTAAAAATTATTATTATTTGAATATAAATTTAATTGAATTAAATATTTAAATTCTAACTCAAATTTGATATAATTAAGGCAAGAAGTAAATTTTTTGCTAGAGAGCATATTTGACTAATTGATCCGATTAATCATTTGTACATTCTCGAGTTAAAGTGCAAGAAAATAATAATAACATAGAATTTGATTTTTTTTAATTTATAATGATTTTGATATAATTTGCTATAATTGATTAAATTTAAAAAATTATTAAATTTAACATAATTTTAACTAAATTTTAAAATTTTAAAATTTAAATTTACATTTAATAAACATTCATTATAAAACTCGCTGACATGGTAAAATCTAATCTTACTCTAACTAGAGAGAATTTAAATGTAAAACACAGCTACTATCACACGGTGTCGTTTCAATTCAATAGCCATAAACACTAGCAAAAGCTCATATATTAACGGAAACAGCGAGCCGGAAGAAGTGTGGGTGAGTGTACAATGGCGCATATTGCCACCAGGCGCAACTTAGCAACGACCCTAAAGCGAGCCCTCTCTCTATCTTCTCGCTCTACACGTTATCAACCAACTCTGGCTCTTGTCGACAAATCCACAGTTCCTCAACTCTTGAGTCACTATTATATCAAAACTCAGACCCGATTCAAGGCTTCCGGTTCGAACTACTCGCCCCTCAACGACGCGTCGCCGAACTGGAGCAACCGACCTCCGAAGGAGACGATTCTTCTCGATGGCTGCGACTACGAGCACTGGCTCATTGTTATGGAGTTTCCCGAGGACCCAAAACCCTCTGAAGAGGAAATGATCAATAGCTATGTCAAAACCCTTGCAACCGTTGTTGGAAGGTGATAAAAGATCGAAACTTTATTGAGTTGGGTTTTGGTTTCTGAGTGTGATTTTAACGTTTCGTTTGTTTTGGGTGATTTGTGGTCTGGGTTTTAGTGAGGAGGAGGCGAAGAAGAAGATTTACTCGGTTTGCACGACGAGTTATACTGGGTTTGGTGCTTTGATTTCGGAGGAGCTTTCCTACAAAGTTAAAGGTGTTTCCTTTGATTCCCTACTTTTAGGGTTTTAAGGTGTTTCTGTTTTTCGTTTTTTTCCCTCTCGTGGGGTTTAAGGGTTTCTTCTCTTTCGTTGGAGGGGTTTAGGGATTTTAAGTTTTAGTCTGGAATTTCATATTTTGTGTCTAAGATTATTTGTTACATGATTTGGTTGTTGGTTGAATACGATAAGGACATGTTGATTTGAGTTCCAGTATAAGTTTTGAGTTGTTCTGGATGATCATGTTAAAATTTGGATCTTGGACTTGGTAGTGTTTTGGGAGTGAGGACGAGGCTTATAATTGTAACTTTAAGTATGGTCTCATTCAACTCTACTTTTCTAGGGTTCCGTTGCAGCTAACTAGGGTTCTTTCATTTGCTTGTTCTTTCTCCTTTTGAATAGGTTTGCCTGGTGTTCTCTGGGTATTGCCGGATTCATATCTTGATGTTCCTAACAAAGACTATGGAGGTTAGTAATCTTCCTGCAATAAGCTTACATATGGATTCTGTTTCATCTGTTTTCTTTCACACCATGCATAATGGAAGTGTCTCTTTCCATTTGTTGGTTTTGAATTCATTATCAGGGGACTTGTTCATTGATGGCAAGGTCATCCATAGACCTCAATACTGGTATAATGAAAGGCAACAAACTAGGAACAGACCTCGGCCAAGATATGACAGGCGCCGGGAAGCAATGCAAGTGGAAAGGAGAGAATCAATGCAAAGGCAGAACTGGGGCCAAGGTCAAGCACATCATGTTCAGCAGCATCCATCATCAATGAATGGCCAGAGTTCAACTCAGGGTGGAGTTGGAGACTTCTCTGTTAATCAAGGGCAGTTTAACCAGGGCAGTTCGTAAGAGTTAAATATACAGGACAAACGCCGAAATAGATCGTAAGAGTTTCAGATTTTCGGAACTTTGAGTGTAAGTTGAATGGTTTTGGACTTTGTTCTTCTGCGCTCCAATTCGAGCATCTTTAGATACCAATGGAATTGAAGATGGGACTGAATTTGTTTTTACTCTTCTCTGCATTCTGGATCATCTTCGTTACTTGTTATGCCACAAGATCTTGATCCATTTTGATCACATATATAGCATTAGACATGTAAAAGATGAAACAGTCTAATATAGACCTAAATCTGCTTCATGTGTTTGTCTTCAATAAAAAGAAGTTATTATGGCCCTTTAGAAGGATTGTCTGAACTAATTCTCACTGCGGAGTATGCAGCTTACATATAATGTGCAGAGCTCTGAATATCTGTATGCATTATTGAGAGATGATGATTGGTAGGACTATAAGCTCAGAGCGAAGCCCAAATCTGATTCATAGGTCTGAGTTTGGACTGAAGTTTGTGTTTTGATAAAGTGAATCTGAGCCCAATCTAACTTGTATTGTGCCCTAGCCTAATGATTTGTTTAAATGAATGCTTACAAATCATAAGGTTTCTAAAAAAAGTGACGATGGAATGACTAAGCCAATGGTCTTTCTAGTAAGCTCAAGATTTATCTTGGATTTGTGATTAAAAAATCAATTCAATTTTCAAAATTTTGAGTTGATTAATTTTTTAATTCAATTTTTAATTTTCGTTAGCTCTTATTATTAAAATTGATCGGCTTATTAATTAATCAATCGATTTTTATAAATTAAAATAAACGAAATAATTTTTTATTTAACAGTTTCTCTTTTTAATTAAACTTTAATTTAAAGATTTAATTTTATTTCAAATTCTTCAAATTTATTCAATTTTTAATCGATTTTATGATGATCTAATACTAGTTGAATATTTTAAATTTTAAATTTCTTGTCTTGCCAGTTTAACTTTTTGTTAGATTTTCAAAACATTTTGTTAGACCTTCCACCAGAAATTGGATAAAAATTAGTTCACTAGTTAGTGTCAAGACTTACATTAATTAAATTTATTGGGATATTTTTTAATCCAAATAGTGCGTTAAAACAAAAATTAAGTTTAAATTTTATTACCTAAAATTTTAAATTTTATGTTGTAACCCTAATACCTTATACATAAATATTTAACATCTCAAAATCTCACTATACAAAATTTCTTTTTAGTTTGCCCTAATGAGATGATTAAGTTAGGGATGACAATTTTGATTACTCTAATTTAGTTCAAATCAATTAAAAAAAATGTTATTATTATGTTTAAATTTAAGAAAATGATATTTAATTGTTAATTTAAAATTTAATTAATTAAAGTAACCAAATTAAAACTTTAATTTGGTTACTTTTTACTTTTCTTTATTTTGTCAAATCACACCCCAAATATAGCCTCTCCAACACGAACCACGCTGTTATAAAAAAGCCACCGTTCTGAATCTCCGGCCATCGCCCTTTATCTTCGTTTTTCTTGATCAGGGTCGTGCTGTTTGTTCTCCATCTACTCTGGGATTGAACTCGTATCAAAGATCATCAGGTACGTTGCTGATTTCACACAGATCATTGTTGTTCTTGTTGTTGGGATTTAGATAAAGACCAAAAATGAACTCGAATCATGGAAAAGGCTCATCTGGGTCCTTAAATAACTTCAATTTCGATTTGGGGGTCGGCACAGACAGACCCAAGTCGCTTAATGACCAAAAGAACAAAACTTTCTCTGCTTATTCATCGTCGACGCAACCGAAGCCCTCGTGGCAACCCAGCAAGCCTTCGTGGTCTCACCAACCATCTACCACTGGTTTGAACGGACCTACTTCAATGGTGGGTGATATTTTTGGGAAGAGTTGGAGCTCGGCTGGTACCGGTTCTGGTTCTGGGGTAGGAATTGCGGAGAAAAATCCGCAATTGTTTGGAGATCTGCTTAGTTCTGCTTTGGGGCAGGAAAATAAAGGTAATAGTAATGTCCCGTTGAAAAATGTCACGCCTACACCGAATCAAGGTGCATATTCGATGGGTAATTTGGCTGATTCGTTGCCGAAAACGAATAGTTCAGCCAAAACCGGCGGAAGTTGGGGATCTAGTAATGCTTCTGGTGCTTATTCTGGTGGATATAACAAAAGTGGTAGCAATGTTAATGCTAATGTCAATAGTAAGGGTCCTAATTTGGGAGGTCCTCCAATGAAAGTTATGAATGGACGTGGAACTGTGGGTTCCATGAGTGGAAATAAAGACCCTTTTGGTTCATTGCTCGATTTTGGATTGAAACAGCAATCGGGTAGTCTGAACTCAGCGAGTAAAGATCAGAAAACTAATGTTGGTGATGATGGGTTTGGATCATTTCAGAATGCTTCCAAATCGAGCACACCCACATTTCCATCTGGTGGTTTTGGTGGAAATAAGAGCAGTTGCAGTGGATCAAATATAGGATCTAATTCCAGTTTGGATGATTTTGGCAAGGCCTTTCCTTCTCAAAAGCAGCCTCCTATTCAAAATTCAAGTGATGATCCACTTGACATGTTCTCTACTTTTACCTCGGGAGCTACTGCAACACCATCTGGTGGAACTGGTGGGCAGCAGTTCTCTCAAGTTGATGATTGGGGATTGGATTCAGAGTTTGGAGGAGCTGGGAATGATGAGGGTGAGACCACTGTTGAGCTCGAAGGGCTTCCACCTCCACCTGCCGGGGTTACAGCTTCTTCAGCAAAGAACAAGGGTATGGATCATCAAAAACAGGGACAGTATGCAGATGCCATCAAATGGTTGTCTTGGGCTATTCTACTTCTTGAGAAAACAGGTAATAGTGCCTCTAGCTTGGAGGTTTTGTCATGCAGAGCTTCTTGTTATAAAGAAGTTGGAGAGTATAAGAAGGCTGTGGCTGACTGTTCCAAGGTAAAAATGTGTTTCTTCTTTTGCTTCATTGTATATGTTGTTGTTTTAAAGGTTCTCTAAGGTAACCTTCAACTTTGTAACATAGATAAGTGAAATGAGGTGGGAATTTTAACCATTCTTGCCTTGTTCCTTGACATGCAAGTGTTGATATGGCCTATCAGAAGTATTGATAACTTCTTTATCACCAAGCATATCTAAGAATAGATGTTCCTGGTAGAATAAGTAATTAATCACTTTCCATTCAAAAGTAAATAATTTGACCAATCGTCCGAGAAATTCTCTGTTGCAATTCCTTTTACTTCGAAGATACTGGATAGTGCTTTCCTGTTGATCATATTATAGTTGTGCTTGTTCTGCTATAATGGAGTTGGGATATATATTGTTTTTGTTGATCTACAGGTGCTTGAACACGACGATGCAAATGTATCAGTCCTTGTACAGCGAGCACTTCTGTATGAAAGTATGGAGAAATACAAACTTGGGGCAGAAGACTTGAGGGCTGTCCTTAAGATTGATCCTGTTAATAGGATTGCTAGGAGTACTGTTCACCGATTGACTCAAATGGCGGGTTAGAGAGGTTCCGAAATCCATATTTGTATTTTAGGTTCCTCTGTTAGTTTAATACCTTCCCCTATTACTAATCTGCCCGGGAACAAAACATTTGCTCAATACTTGTATCGCAATCGATAATGTGGGGTTTTACGTGTTATGATTGTTTGGATTTTCATTTTGTTTGTTGTCATCCATAGTTTTTCTGATATCAATTGTCATCACCCTTATTTGAATCTCACATTCCAAATAATTTGTCATCTATTTGCCTTCACCTGGTTTTCAAGCCGCAACCTGCTTACTACTTCAGCTAATGATATTAGTTCTACGCTTGGTTTCACCATAGAATGAACAAAAGATTAGCGGCTGAGAAGGTCTGAAAAGTTGGGGAATATCTTGAACCTGCTATAGAATCTGTGGATACTCTGAAGAGATCTATAAGTAACTTGATGAGCAGTAGCTGCTTCAAGATTGGAGGATAGGCACTTGCACTCCCCTTCAGGTTTCAGAGTTTGCAAGGTACCTCCATTACTCTCATGTCTTGGTAGGTGTCATGACTTCCCATTTCAGAAGCTGCAGGAATCACAAGAAACGTGGCTTTGGTGACAAATCCTGCTGATAAGTGGTCTTCTGCTAGAACTTAGAATCTGCCATTAAATCAGTCGTCAGGTTCTGAAATTTTGTCTCTTTAACCTGCATGTTGAATCTGAAAGCATCAAATATAGAAACTAGAAAGACTGAGTTAGCAGAAAAGAAATATTATTGTCAGATAATTAAAATATAAGGAGATTGATAGATTTCATACACTTTTCCAGTTCCGTTAAAAGGGTACACTCAGTCTTGATGAAACTATTGGATATATGTCCAGTTGGTGTCAAATTTAGTCATAAAGCATCAAACTTTCATACAAGGTAACATAATAGTTTATAAATTATGTGTTTTAAATAAGTTATTTGATGAGTTAATAACTCAAATTAACCGATAAACTCAATCTAAATAATCCTTTTAAATCTTTATTATATACTCGAATCTCGAGGCAAAGCTGCTAAGATCTGGAAACTCCATCAACTTGATCTGCCCTCAAGAAAAGTCCATGATGAGCACAGCATGGGACTAGAAATTAAAGAAGATGAAGAAAGCTGAGATATACGAACTTGGAATGAGAATGGCAATGATCATGAAAGGAATAAAAATATAACAAGAAAAAAGAAGCCATGAATGAGGTAAAGGAACTTTTGTTATTTGGGTTTTGTCTCTTTGAAAGAGGTCAGTCCACTTGAGAGAAACAGAAAGTTTTCTGTTTCATCTTCAACTTCTTCCTTAGCTGTTCCCTGAAACCCTGCAACAAGTTGGCCCTGCTAGCTAGATAAGTTATACAATCAATGCAACTTTATATCAATATTATCCCCATAAAAGAGAAATACTGATCAATCATTTATTACCTTCAAAATTTTAAAAAAAAGTCCAGTCTTTTTGTGGTCCTTGTTTTATGCTTTTGAGATCGAAAAAATAATAATAAATGCCCATCTTTTATTTATAATGAAGCTATTATTTAACATTTTAAAACCAAAAAATGATATCAATACAACAATTTTAATTTTTTTTCCCAATCGACAACATTTTAAAGATGTTTTTTCTATTTCAATCACTAATATTTACACTTCTAACACATTTTCAATAATAAAATAATTCATAATTATACAATGTAAATTTTGAAAATTATAAAACAATTTTTATGTGAAATAAATTAGTTTGATAATCTAAAAAATAAGCTGATCAATCATAATTTTTTTTAACAAGTTTACACTTTATATTCTCAAAACTTTTTAGAATTACTTACAAACTTGTTCCAATGACCTTTTTGTTCTTTTTAGCAATAAAGTATAATTGAATAAAATTGAAATATTATTTAAAAAGATTGTCTTTATTTATAAAAAAGTTTTGCAGTTTAATTAAAAAATTTTAAATAAAAATTAATTTATTTATTTTAGCTTATAAGAAGTTTCTAATTTTTGAAAATTGACCAATTAATTAATAAATTTATCGTTTTTAATAACAAAAGTTATTAAAATAAATTAGTTTGATAATCTAAAAGATAAGTTGATCAATCATAAATTTTTTTTAACAAATTTACACTTTGTATTCTCAAAACTTTTTAAAATTACTTACAAACTCATTAATCTGTCTATAACCTTTTTGTTATTTTTAGTAATAAAGTATAATTGAATAAAATTAAAAAATTATTAAAAAAGATTGCCATTATTTATAAAAAATTTTGAAGTTTAATTAAAAATTTAAATAAAATTAATTGATTTATTTTAGCTTATAAGATGTTTCTATTTTTAAAAATTGACCAATTAATTAATAAATTGATTGTTTTTAATAAAAAAAGTTATTAAAATAAAATAATAAAAAATAAAAAATAAAAAAAATAGATTTAAAATTTTTATAGATAAATTTAAAACCGATTTTTTAATAATTACAAATTGATTTGAACCAAATAACAATTTTTTTAAATACAATAATTTGAGAGTTAATTACTAGTTACGAAAGTTATAAAAATCATTAAAAAAATTTACCATAGGTATAATAAAAAGACAAATCACGGACTACATTGCTTCAACCGGATTCACTCTCCACCGTCCGATCGTCTGTCATACGAGACAGACAGCAAACGTAAGTCCCGTAAAAAGCTTTATAAGCTTTGTCTGTTTGCGAGCAGTTTGGTTGTAACCGTCACCCTATAAAAACTCAAACCTATCAATAAGTCTACAAAACGCAACAAATTGACTGTCTCTCTCTTCTCTCTCTCTCTCTCTCTTCTCTCTCTCAGTGAAAATGTGTGGAGGTGCGTTAATCTCTGGCGACCGAAAATTGACGCCGGAAGATCTATGTAATGAGCTCGACACCATCTCCGACCTCCTTGGCATAGGCTACACTAACAACAAACTGTCTCGTGATCACATAGAAGTCCCAAAGCAACCCACCAACCAAGGTAGGCAACATCTTTTTCCTCAGAAAGTTCTGATGTGGGCCTTGTTTTTTATCGAATGTAACCAACTGTGTACTTGGAGATGGAAGTTTGAGCACCTGGGTCGTGATTTGTGGGTTGAAATAATGATAAAGCATGTATCTTTTAGCTAGTTCGTTTATTTTTTCGGTTGATTATTGTTGAGTTCAGTTCATGGAGTAGTTGGCGATGAGGAAGTGAACAAGAAGAGCAGTACTCGACGAACCAGAAAGAACGTGTACAGAGGAATAAGGCAAAGACCGTGGGGCAAATGGGCGGCGGAGATAAGAGACCCTTTCAAAGGCGTTAGAGTCTGGCTCGGAACTTACAACACAGCCGAGGAAGCTGCACGCGCCTACGACGAAGCAGCCAAGCGCATCCGAGGCGAGAAGGCCAAGCTCAACTTTCCCCCACCGCCGGCAACCCCACCGCCGGCTAAGAGACGTTGCTATGAGCCCATGTTTGCTCCTCCAACTCCAACTCCAACTCCAAGCTACCCTCCTCAAACCACCACCTTCTCGCAACAAGTACCGTACACGGGCTATGGTACGGACGTGTACAACGTTCCCTTCGAGAAGAATGAGGTGGCGGGCGTGAACGTGAAGGAGCAAAGCTCGAGCTTTGATGTTGACTCGTTCTGGGGTCTGGAGCCGGAGCAAATGGCGGCGCAACTGAGGGGCTCGGTGGTGGAGGACGGTCTCTGGATATTCGATGACGAAATTCCGAGCCAACATCAACAACAGGGTCGGTTTTCATTTTAAGCTAAAAATATTTTGTATAAATAAATAAAAAAAAGAATAATAATATTATGTAGAGAACTCTCTAGACTTGTTTCGTTTATGCTCATTTAGGGTTTTGCATGTGCTTTGGACCTTGAACTGCTGATGCTTAATGCTAATTAATGTTGGTTTTCGTACATTTATATACAATTTAACTCTTAATAATTTGTAATTATTAAATTAATTACTTTGTAATTAACAAGCATGTGTCACGTCTTCTTTTCGGTCCTTTTTTGTTTGTTTTCATAATTATTTTGGTATTATCCCTTCTACATCATCTTCTTCTCGTCTCTTCTTGTTTTATCTACTTGATTTCATAAAACAAAAACACAACACGACGCTGCTTTATTATTTATGTAGTTGGATATATGTAATTTGCAATGAATTAGTTGTTAAAATAATTTGTTATGCCTTTTATATTTTGGAATTATGGATTTTGGGTCTAAGGATGATCAATTTTTTAAAATAATTTTTTAAATTAAAAATGTCAAATAATTTTTTTTTAATTGAGTTCAGATTTGGCTTTGACCAATCTTGAAGTTTAATTCTTCTAAATAAAGTCTAGTCGTTTTGTTTTGAGAACTTCCCTCGTGTCTATCTCATAAGTTCAATTAAAAATATCTGAATTTGAACTCATAAATCGGTCTATTATCATTCTGTATAATATAAAATTTAAGAAATTTAATCCAATTAGACTCCAAACATTAAATTTAAAATTTAAAAAACTCATTATTACTTTTTATTTTTAGCATTATCTAGACATTTTTAGAACTTAGGTATCCTTTGTATAAAAGAGTTTGATATTAAAAAATTATTTACAAGTATAATAGTTTTGCCATTTTTAAGGGTATCCTCGTATTATAACTTTCAAACAAATAAGAAACTTTCATCTTATTTCTTTTTCTTATAATTTTTTATTTTTATATATCAAGTCGAGCTCGGAGAAACTAATAAAATTCTTCCTTTATAACTTA
>JAOQMQ010000196.1:40550352-40575943 GCA_027563845.1 Erythroxylum subrotundum
TATAAGTTTGAATTTGAACTTAAGTTTATTGGGTGAATTTAACTTAATTTCGTTCGTTTATTCAAAAAAATTAAAATTATTTATTAGTCAAAGTTAAACATTTTCAATATTTAAGTGTCTATTTGGTTGAGCTTTTGAAGGGTGAATAAGCACTTTTTTCTACTTCAAAAGCTTTTTCTAAAAAAAATGAGTGTTTGATTGTAAAATAAAAAAGCACTTTTTTAGTAAATATAACTTTTTTGGCAGCTAAAATATAGCTTTTTAAGAAGCACAAATTTGGAGCTTCTCAAAAAAGCAAAATTTTAGTATTTTTTCAGATCAATTATTGAGCATATTTTTTAATCTCTTTTGCCCTTATGTTTTACACATAATTCCCACAATACCTACAAACTCATCTTCATGTTTATTTTGGGAATTATATCATATTATTTGGCTTTTTATATATATTTTTTATATTAGTTTTACTTATGTTATAATCCATATAAAACATCGGTTAGACATATTTTCATTTATGTTTCATATGAAAAAATTATATAATAATTAATATATTGTGCTTTGAATATTGTTTAATGTACTTTAAATAATATTTATATGCATAAATAATTTTTATTACAAAATAAAATATAGTTAAAATTAAAAGTGTTTTTTATTTCTATGTTGCCAAACAGTCTACTGTATGAAGCTCTTTCAAAAAAGCTCTTTTTAAAATGACAATCAAACAATCAACTGGTTTCTTAGAAAAGCTCTTCTCAGAAAAAACTCTACTGATATAAGCTCATCCAAACAAGCACTGAGCTTAAGTTTAACGTGAATGTGTTCAAATTTTTTATTTTAGAATATTTTGGAACGTATTTGTGTCTGAAATCGAAATTTTATTAAGTTCGTAAACCTGAAATCAACACCGCTCCGAAGGTAGGAAACATTACAATCCTATCATGCAAGTACGATAAAAAACATCCTTATTCAATCGAAAATCGTCCACCGTGGCCAAGACCTTGGAGAAACCAACAACTATGGTTTTACGTAAGAGACATGCCATGCAACCGTAGAGAAGATGAAACCTAAGTGTAGGCGGCCTCAAGGTTTTGGAGAAGATAAGCTTCAACAGCTTTGAAGGTCCCCGTACTCTTTCCATTGTTCTTCTTGATCTCTTCTTCTGCAGGTTCATCGTCTCCATTGGGAGTGTAGGTTAATTTACTTTTGATCAAGCTCCCTCCGCCAGGACCAGCTATGAACTGCAATTGATTAAAATTATATATTTAAGTTTATGGATGGTTGTAAACAGTAGCAGTAGTTAATATATATATATATATATATATATATATAATAAAATTTACCCACAGAAATTTCGTTATATGTATATGTTTAATTAGGATAAAATATCACATTATATTTCTTGATTTACTCACAGAAATTAAGAAAAGAAACATAATTTGATAGTTTTATCAAATGGATATAATTGAGTAGAATTTTAGCTTACAGGCAAATTTTATGTCATTAGATTCCTGAATTCATGCATGATTTACATCGGCAAAACATAGCAATTTTGGTCTCATAATTTTGTTAATAAGCATGTATGTTTAATAATTTTGCAGTTATTTTACCTACGAATATCTCTGAAATTAAGTGACATTCCCGAATTAAAGGGTGATAATTATAAGGCATGGAAGGAGAGAGTGCTTCTTCATTTGGGCTGGATGGATATAGATTATGCTATAAGGGTAGATGAACCACCTGCTATCATTAAAACCAACACTCCAGATGCAATTAGTCTTTATGACAAATAGGAGAATCCAATCGTCTCTCTGTAATGTTCATAAAGACTAAGATATTTGCTGGTATCCGTGGTTTCGTTGAACAGCATCCTAAGGTGAAAGATCTTTTAAAAACCATCGATGAGCAATTTGACATCTAACAAGGCGCTTGCCAGCACCTTAATAATGCAATTATCATCTATAACGCTCACCAGGATAAAAGGTGTGTGTGATCATATCATGCGTATGAGAGACATAGCGGCTCATCTGGAAGCTTTGTAAGTGAAAATGTCATAATCTTTTCTGGTTCTTTTTTTTCTGAACACTCTGCCCCAACAATATGGTCCTTTTAAAATTTCTTACAACACACATAAAGACAAAAGGTCAATTAATGAGCTGTTGATCAATTATGTGTGCTCAAGAAGAAGGAAGATTGGCTATAGAAGAGGCTGAAAAAGTGAGCTTGACTACGCAAGGAAAGAAAAAGAAGGATTAGGGAAAAAAATAAGGAAAAAGGTAAGATCCTCCTCGGCCCGAGATAAAGAAAGCATCAAAGTGCTTCTCCTACAAAAAGAGGGGACACATGAAGAAAGAATGCTTAAAATTTAAGAACTAGCTCGAAATGAAAGGTACTCACCTTTCATTTGTTTGTTATAAATCTAATACGGTTAGTGTTAATCATAACACATAGTTGATTGATTCTAGTTCAACAATCCATATTTCAATTACTTTGCAGGGTATGCACAACCTAAGGAAACCAGTGGGAAGTGAACACTACAGCTATTTAGGAGGCAAGATGAATTCACATGTGGAAGCTATTGGCATTTGCAGTTTGACGTTAAGCAGTGGTTTTATTTTACATATGGAAAATACCTTTTATGTACCAAGTTTTTATCGATATTTAATTTCTATTTCAAGACTTGTACCATTGGGTGTTACCTGTAATTTTACATATTCTGGTTTTCAATTATCCAATAAATCCAAAGTTCTTGGACATGGTGTTTTGATTGATGGTCTTTATTCTCTTAAATTACGAAATGACAATGCTCATACTTCTATGCATACTACTACTGGGATAAAACAATGTATTGTGAATGAGGATTCCTCTATGTTGTGGCATCAGAGATTAGGACACATCTGTATTGAGAGACTTAAGAAATTGGTAAATGAAGGAGTACTTAGTACTTTGGATTTTTCTAATTATGGGAATTGTGTCGATTGCATTAAAGGTAAGCAAACTAACAAGTCTAAAAGAGGTGTAAAGAGGAGCACAAATCTATTAGAAATTATACATATGGTTATTTGTTGTCCAGACATGAATGCAAATAATCCGAAATACTTTATCACCTTCATAGATGATTATTCATGATATATGTATCTCTACTTACTTCGTTCTAGAAGCAATTGATACCGATTCAATAGATCAAGTTGTTGATATGGAACAACAAGAAATTGTTGATCAACCAGTTACACAATATGATCCTCAGGAGAATGTTGAAACAACATTAAGGAGATCTACTAGAGTAAAGCGATCAGGTATCTCTAGTGATTATATTGTGTATTTACAAGAATTGGACTTTAACATCAGAGCCGAACATGATCCTAAAACATTTTTGTAAGCCATAAGTTCTAAAGAATCAAACTTATGGCACAATGTCATGAAAGATGAGATGAATTCTATGGCATGTAATCAAGTATGGGATCTCGTTGCATTGCCTAATGGTGAAAAACCCATTGGGTGTAAATGGGTCTTTAAAACAAAGAAAGACTCACAAGGCAACATTGAGCGACATAAAGCAAAACTCGTTGCTAAAGGATTTACTCAAAAAGAAGGAATCGACTACACGGAGACATTTTGTCCTATATAAAAGAAAGATTCTCTTCGAGTAATTATGGCATTAGTAGCCCATTTTGACTTTGATTTACATCAAATGGATGTAAAAACAACGTTCCTCAATGGTAAACTAAAGGAAGAGGTTTACATGAAACAACCAGAAGGATTCTCCTCTAGTGATGGTGAGAATTTGGTCTGCAAGCTCAATAAATCCATATATGGCTTAAAACAAGCATCTCGTCAATGGTATTTAAAATTTCATAAATTCATCACTTCATTTGGTTTTGAAGAAAACTTCATGGATCAGTGTATACACCAGAATGTTAGTGGGAGCAAGATTTGTTATCTTGTGCTATATGTGGATGATATTTTTCTTGCAACCAATGATAAGGGTTTACTATGTAAGGTGAAAAAATTTCTCTTTAAAAATTTTGATATGAAAGATATGGGTGAGGCATCTTATGTCACTGGCATTAAGATCCATATAAAAAGATCTCGAGGCATTTTGGGATTGTCTCAAGAGACATATATCAACAAAATTTTAGAGAGATTTCGGATGAAAGATTGTGCACCGAGTGTAGCACCCATAATGAAGGGTGATAGATTCAATTTGAGTCAATGCCCGAAAAATGAGTTCGAACGGGAACACATAAAGAATATTCCATTTGCTTCAACTGTTGGAAGCTTAATGTATCCTCAAGTCTGTATAAGACCAGACATTGCATTCACGGTTGGAATGTTAGGAAGATATGAGAGTAATCCAAGTATTGATCACTAGAAGGCTGCAAAGAAAGTGATGAGATATCTTCAAGGAACGAAGGATTACATGCTTATGTACAGACGAACTAAAATCTGAAAGTAGTTGGGTACTCCGATTTAGACTTTGCTGGCTGCATTGATTCAAGAAAATTAACCTCAGGTTATATTTTCATGTTAACTGGTGGAATTGTATCTTGAAGAAGTGTCAAGCAGACCTTGACTGATACTTCTACTATGGAAACTGAGTTCGTATTGTATTTTGAGGCCACCTCGCATGGTGTATGGTTGAAGAGTTTTATATCTGGGCTTAAAGTTGTGGACTTTATTTATAAGTCATTAAAGTTATACTGTGACAACTCAGCTGCGATTTTTATGGCTAAAAACAACAAGAGTAAAAGTTGAAGTAAGCATATTGATATTAAGTATTTAGTCATAAGAGAACGTGTTAAGGAAAAGAAAGTGATCATTGAGCACGTTAGCACTGAGTTGATAATTAAGGATCCTTTGTCTAAAGGCATGTCACCTAAGCAGTTTATGGATCATGTAGTACAAATGAGACTAGGTTCTGTAAAATAATGTCATTGAATGTACATTATTTTCAACAAAACTCTTATTCAGTGTGATGTTTCTCATATGGTTTGTGCACCTATAAATATTCATTTTGTTATATCTTCATTAAGTTTGGACCTAGAATAAACATATGGTTTATTCATTAAGTTGAAGGATTGTGTGTAGAGACGTAATGTAATGTAATACATGGAAGATATTACTCGTTATAAGAGGACTTGTCGCCATGATTCATATATTATGTTTCTCCATAAAGTCAATGTTGAATTATATGGACCAAGTGGGAGAATCTTGGAATATTCTTGTGGTCCATATGATTCACAACCATCACAATGTTTCTCTACACTCGTTATAAGAGAACTTGTCGCTATGATTTATATATTTTGTTTCTCCATAAAGTCAATGTTGAATTATATAGACCAAGTAGGAGAATCTTGGAATATTCTTGTGGTCCATATGATTCACAACCATCACAACGTTTCGCATCACAACATTTCCGAAACGTTGTGATGGACTGTTGCTGTCTATTGTCTCTTTAATGGGCAGAGCAATATATGGACAGTTATGGATTGGTTTTTGGGTCCCTAACCTTTGACTTTCATTTTTAAGAAAAAATTACACCATTAACTTGAGAGTTTGAGAGGTTAGAAGATTCAGAAATACTTCATTTTGCCAGTGGGATTTAATCAGTGGATAAAGCTTTTGTCGAATAGCAATAAGTGGAGGTATGGTTGTTTCGGTTATGCTTCTGCTTATGTTTGGATCATGCAATTCATGTATCACATGCAACATCTTTACGTATATATCAATAAAATGTATGCGCGCGTGTGTGTGTGTGTATATATATATATATATATATACACACACACTATACACACACACACACACACACACGCATACATTTTATTGATATATACGTAAAGATGTTGCATGTCAAATGATTTTATATAATATTCAAATGTTCACCTATGAGAAACAAAAGACACCAACAAAAGACACCTACTTATCATGACATCACTCACTCTAATATAAAGGGTTTACAGAGAAACATTATCAAGAAAATCTGCAGACACTTGCCTTCGTGATGAGAGTAATAGTGCCAGGCCCTCCATCACCTTGGATATACTCTACACTTTTAACTGTTGGATTCAGCTTTACGATCGTGGTCTTGTTGTCCAAAACCAAAGCCTTGAAAAGTCTTGAAGTTGCTACATTAATAGAAGTGAACTCAATATTGGAAGTGGCGACCACCATTGTCTTGTTTTAAGAACTTGAAGATGGTATTCGAAAACTTGCGATTTGAGACTAAGCGAGGGATATATTTATAGTTAAAACACCATATCAACCAAATGAGGGAATTTTATGTTTTAAGAGTAATTGTTCATCACTTGCAAGAGTTTGAATCTTGTTCAGTTTCATAATCATGTCATTTTTAAGGTTATATCATGAACTTTTAAGAGTTTTAAACAGATTAGAACAACTTGTTCATGGTAAGGAAAAGAATTATAGAATTATAAATTTCTTTGTCCTAATCTCATTAATTGAATCGTCAGATATAAAGTTATATGATTGCCCAAACTTCTTCAATGAATGTGTAATTCTTAATTGGCCTTTTCCTTTATCATCAAGTGACCTTTGCCTAGGAATTCCCATTTACACCAATACTTTTGTTTCAATCTCTTGGATTGGTAAAAGTTGTTTTAAATTACTATTAAGTGGGGAAAATTAGTTTGGATGAGTTCAGGTTTGAATTTGACTTTGAATTTGAATTAGAGTTCAAGTTTGATAGAAAATCACTTTTCGTTTCCTTTTTATAAAAAAGGATATCATAATTATGTACTTGTTACCAAAAGTTTTTTATATATGAGATGAATTATGGTTAAGAATTCTCAAAAAGTCTCGTATATGTTCAAGCATATTCATGAAAATGAAAGATATTTTGTGATGAATATTATGTCGATTAATTGATTATTATCATTATTATCATCAACACTCAATTGAAATTCTGCTGAGACGCAGAGTGTGGGAAGATTTGACAGAATTAGTTGACTATTATATTGAAAATAATGTAATGAAATATAGTAGACGCGTGAAAATAATAATAACATAATTAGGTTGGTTTGATTTGATGCCTTTGAGTCAAACTAGATCGGAAATAATTAAGTTTTAAGTCAAATCTAAATTAATGTTATTTTGAATGACTTAAATTGGGAATATAAGACACACACAAAACTTATAAATTTTAGAAATGGACAATGAGAAAGACCTAGGAATGGACTCAACCCATAATCCAAAGTTAACAAAAGTAATCTTTCACTAATCCAAAACAAGAATTAAGTAATGGACAATTTACAAGTCATAACAAAGTCGGTACAAGCTAAGGCTCAGTAATGAACCAACCCAATTCCTATAATCCAAAAAAGCCCACAAGAATATTACTTCACTAACTCAAAACAAAAATTAAATAATGGGCATTGCATGTTTATATTTTCATAATCCAAAATTTACAATGACTTAAATCGTTATATCAAATAAATAATTTTTATTAATTAATTTTAAAAATTACACTAAATTCAATATTTAACCAACAAAATATCTTATAATTTTACTAGTGAAGACACCAATCTAAAACATATATATTAGAAGAGTATAGAATTAATAAATTTGATTTGAATTTAATTTAATTAGATTTCAAAATAAAATTTAAACTTGATGGATTAATTTGATTTAATTTAAAATACTTAAATGAATCTAAAAAATAATATTATTTGAGTGAGTACAAAATGATATAAGAAATTAAGTTAGATCAAATCAAGTTAGAGACACGAAACGATATAAGGAATTAAGTTGGGTTGAATCGGGTTAGAGGAAACCCCGAACTGAATTGCGTCATAATCGGGTTAGAGGCAAACCAAACTTTAATGGGCCTATTATCAACACTATAGAAGGAAGGAGCTCCAAAAAGATGATTATAAAGCCCACATGCTCATAATTAAAAACTTTCTAAAGACTTCTTTTGATCACTCTCTCATTCTAGTTGATGGACTCTTCCAGAAGTTCTTTTCTCCATATCCCTTTAGATTTAACAACTATCTTATTAAAGTGGATGGATTCAATGAAGCAATTAGGAGGGGATTATCAACTAAGGTTTCGGGTTCTAGGCAATTCATATATTGCCAAAAACTTAAAGCAATTAAAGCAGAACTGACGATTCTGAAGGCTTCATATTCCCCTAATACTCAAGCTGCTATTGATATTGCTAAAGAAAGACTAGCTGCCACTCAAAGTCTACTCTCTCATAATCCTAATAATGTGGTCCTTCTCTCGAAGGAAAAGATGGAACTTGACCTCTATCTAAGAGTAGTCCAAAATCACTATTCGCTCATCCATTAAAAGGCTCAGATTAACTGGATCAAAGAGGTCGATAGAGCTTCTAAATTCTTTTTCAATTCCCTTAATGATAGAAGGAATGCCAATAAAATATGCTCGATAATCAATACTGAGGGAAGAAGTCTTAATGATCAATCTCTTAGGAGTTTATCAAGACTAATCTCTGTTTAATCCCCAAAACTCCAAGCCCTTCTACTTTTGGCGATTTCAAACAAATATCTTGCACCAATTTTCTCTACAAAATCATTGCTAAGATCCTTACTAATTGAACTAAGGGAGTTATCAATTTCATTATCAATTAGAATCATAATGCTTTTATGAAAAAAGAGATACTGGGGACAACATTCTTATTGCACAGGAACTTCTTAAAGGATGCTCCAGAAGGAACTCATTCTCTAACTGTGCTATCAAAATAGATTTCAACAAAGCATTCGATTGCATTAGTTGGCCATTCCTATTCAGGGTTCTCAAGGAGTTCAATTTTCCAAATTCTTTTATTAATTGCATTAAGGCTTGTGTTACAATTACTGCCTACAGCGTGCTTATTAATGGCCTCCCTTCTAGAATTTTCAAAGGGATGAGAGGAATCAGACAAGGGGATCCTGTCTCCATACCTATTCATCCTATGTATGGAAATGCTTTCGCTAATGATCAAGGCCAAAGTCTCTCACAATCCTAAATTCAAGTTTCACTCTAAGTGTAGGAAACTATCACTCACTCACCTCTGTTTTGCAGATGATCTTATTCTTTTCTCCAAAGCCTATCTAGATTCGGTCCAACTACTAATGGACACACTCAACGAATTCTCCAAGATGTCAGGTCTTAAAGTGAATTTTCATAAAAGTCACTTTGTTCTATCCACTTCGACAGATTCCCTTCAAGGTATTATTTCCTCTCTAACTAATATGGACAGGAAAAATCTTCCTCTACAATACCTAGGTCTCCTTATTTCCACCAAGAGACTATCCTTCAATGATTGTCTTCCCCTTATTGAAAAGATTCAAAGGCGACTGGGCAAATGGGCAAACAAATTTTTGTCTTATGGTAGAAGGGTTCAGCTTATTAAATATGTTTTATGTTCACTACATCTTTACTGGAGTACTCACTTTCCTTTGTCAAAAAAGCTAGCAAAAATTGTGGAGAAGATGATGAGAGATTTTTATGGGGAAAGCAAATGGAGGTTCAGGGATTCCTAAGGTTAAATGGGCTGATCTTTGTAAACCAAAGGAGAAGGGTGGGCTAGAGATCATCTCGGTAAAAGTTGCTAATAATGTTTTTCTGATTAAAAGGCTGTGGAGAATTATCCAGGACAAGCATTCATTATATATGAAGTGGCTCCATAGCTACTTTCTGAAAGGGAACAGTATATGGTCTCTTCCTATTAGGCCATCTCACTCTTGGTTCCTTAATCAAATCTTAAGAAAAAGGGAAGAAGTAGCAGATGATGTCTTATGTAAAGTTGGCAATGGCCAAACTGCTTTCCTATGGCACGATAATTGGACTAGCTATGGTCCCCTATAATCAAATCCTATTGTTGTCTTTTCTTTTTCAGATCATGGCCACAAAGTTAAGGTGGCTAGCCTTATAAATCATAATGAATGGATACAATTTCCTGATACAATCAGACATCTGAAACTTACATATCTTCCTGATCCTAGCTGACAAGACTATTTTCTATGGAAATAATCCTCTACTGAAATCTTTTCCAGCAAAATCTATAGGAAATGACTCTATCACTCTGATCAAGACGACCCATGGTCCAAAGTTATCTAGTGTAATACTCCCGGGCCAAGTTCTGCTTTTCTACTATGGTTGGTGGTAAGGAATAGGGTAGCAACATCGAACAGACTACAATTTATCCAGAATTTGGAACAAAATCGTTGTCTGTGTATAAGAGATATTGAAACTAGGGACCGCATATTTTTCCTATGCCCTTTTTCCAGTTTTATCTGGAGCAGAATCAATAATAGCCTCTCTTGGCTTGGGATAATAATTCCCTCATCGAGATTACTAAGACTCTGGCAGAGTGCAAATCCTCTCCATTATGGAAGAGGAAGGTTCTATCTCTCGCAATATCTACCCAAGAGATATAGAAAGAAAGGAATTAGAGAAAGTTCCAAAATAAGGAACGTTTAGCTGATTTAGTGCTACAAATTATCATACAAAAAGAGAGAAAGCAATATACATGCTGGGAAATGGAGCAAAATCGATAGACAAGGACTGGAAGTAAGAACTTACCTAAGGAAGCCAAATTTAGCAAGTCTTAGGGTGACCCAGTCGCGTCTCCACGAGGCACGATCTCCACCTTCAGCAACTATAAGGGAGATTAGGTAAGAAAATCATCATTGGAAGAAGTTTAGACACGATGACAGTGAAGTACTTATCAGATGGTTGCGATTTGTATTACGAATTAACATAAGCTCCAACCCTGATTTGGAACGTTTCGAGAAGCTTAGAGGATGGGGGTAGTCTCAATTTCTAATCTGGGATGGGTCAACAGCATATGTCGTTTTTGTGCTTTGATTAGTCGCTATGCTTAAACGGGATCATTTTTTACTTGCTTCATGTAGTATGCTACCGTGTGTATTAACTACCAGAGATTATCCACCAAAGTTGTGAATACCGTACCGGACTTGTTACAAGATTGAGTTTTGGTATAGTACTATACTGATACCGGTCAGTACCGGCTACCGTTTCTGGTAATTTTTAAATTTATGAAATAGTCCCCAAAATTTTTAAAATTTGCAAAATAGTCCATTGATATATTGTACAGTTGTACTATATGCTTTACTAGTTTACTGTTTACATCAACCCTGTTTCCAAAAATCATAATAATAAATAATAACCATAATTAATATATATATAAGACAATCATCATCAAACAAACATAAAATTAAGAATAATACAAAGTATTTAAAATATTACAATAATACAATTTCATCATTTTAGTAAATAATAATTACATCAAAACATCCAATAAAAAGAACAATAATATCCTTAAACAATTTACAAAAAGAGTTTATGACTAAGAAACAATCAAGTAGAAGTTAAATCTGAAACAAAAACATTTACAGTTACATTACATATATAGAATTTAACATAAACATCAAATACAAGTAAAATTAAAAGAAGAGGAAAAACAAAAGCCTGGAACGAATTTTAATCGTCAACGGGAGGATACCCACTATATCTGCACTGACCCCAGTGATCATTTGGTACAAAATCTTCATCGTTGAGAAGAGCTTCATCATCATTATCATTCAAATTTAATGCACCAAATGACATGTCAATGATTTTCCATCCAAGATTATCTTCCAAATCATTCACATCTATCAAATTCGGCTCTTCAGAAACCCAATTCACCAAAAGATCAATATTATCAATGAAAATTGGAACAGTTGAACTATTTGTGCTATTAAGACTCCTAGTAAACAATTAAATTTAATTATTAGAAAATTATAAGAAATTATATCGAAATTAATAATGATAATAATAAAAATAACATACCTTTCCCGAAGCTTTAAATTGTAACGAACAAAAACCAAGTCATTCAACCTCTCATGCTCCAATATATTCTTTTTCTTTGAGTGGATAAATTCAAATGTGCTCCAGTTTTGTTCACAGCCTGTTGCATTCACACATTAACTTAAAATCTGAATTACAAATCTTTTCAATTCTGGAACACCATTTCCGAATTGATCCTACCAAGAAACTGTAAGTTATAAGATAACAAAAGTAGTGTTATAAACAAAATAAAGTGATAATTAATTTTCAACAAATAAGAAAAAATAAATAACTAATACCTGGAGAAAGTTTTCCTCTTTGTCGAATAGCAATCGACATTCCAAAATCCTCATAAGACAACTTGTAAAGCTCCATTTGTGAGTTTAAAAGATCTTGCATCGCGTCAATGCTAACAATTGTTGTAATAGTTAAAAGCATTCCCCTATTAACTTTTGCTTGCTTAGTAAGATCTAGTCTAAAATAGTCACTATGATTCAAAAATGCCTCAGCTGCAAACAATGGAGAAGAAAGTTGTATTTCCCTTCTCTCATTAATGATTGAAAGATATGGTGTGTATAAAGAAGGCCTATGTTTCAGATTGGCCTTGATTGCTTCCGTCGCTCTCTCCATGGCATAAAAAAATATAACCCATTGTTGGCTTTTTTTCACTATCAGCTAAGCGAAGCACCCTCACCAAAGGCTCACAAACTCGGATAACAAATTGACATTGAGACCAAAATTCTTTATCTTCCAGTATAATATTACAAATCTTCACTCCAGCATTAGACCTAGCATGCTGAGATGCAATCCACTTATCACTTGTAAACATTTTTCTTAAAGACTGAAGTGATAAGAAATTTGTAGCAAATCTTGTCACAACAGGACAACACAAATTCCTACCTTTAGTAAATTCTTTTCTCATCAAATTCAATACTCATACACGATTATAAATGAACTTTGTCACCTTTTTAGCTTTCTGCATAGTCTCATCAATAACATAAAAATACCTAGGATCCCCTATATTCTCCAGGATTAGGTCAATGTAATGTGCAACACAAGGAGTACAAAAAAATGAATTATACGTATTCTGCAACCTTTTTTCCTGCCGCTTTATAAGCGGAATCATTGTCAGTAATAAACTGAACAATATTTTCCGGTCTTACTTCATTCACAGCTTCATCAAATATCGCAAACAAAGTCTCAGTATTTCTAACAAGGCCAAATGCATCAATAGATTTCAAAAGCATAGAGCCATTTGAAGAATAAACCAAAAAATTTATAATAGGCTCTTGTCTCCTATTTGTCCAACCATCACACATGATTGAACATCCATAAATACCCCAATTAACTCTTCTTTCAGCCAAATAACTTCTAATTTCATAAACAACACAACTCAAAAGTTTACCTCTTAAGTCATCAATTGAAGGATCTTTGTATCTTGAACCATAAAAAGCTATTGCATTCATCATAAGTTGATAATAATAAGACTGAGAAGCATTTAATGACGAATATGTATCATACACCATCTAACTACTGCCATATCAACATTGTAAGCCGCATCTCTTAATTGCATTGCACTACGAATTGAAGGTTGGGCTCTAGGAGTTGTTCGTAGTGTAAAGAAACTAGTCACCTGCTTTCTTCTCTTACTCACATCAGATTCAGATACTTCTTGAGTCTGAGATGGAACACTACCAATATCACTACCACCCCTACCTCTACCACTACCACCCCTACCTTCAACATTTCTAAAATCACCACAAAAACTAAAAAACGAACTTCCACTACCAATTTCAAAATTCAACCTTTCCTTTCTATTTCTCTCATGTTGATATTCATCAAGCAATGTTTTCATCTGTCACTTCACATCATGACTTCTTTTTTACAGGGTTCCACATCTCCTTTAACCCCAGCTAAATATTTTTTTTAATCGGCTGATTTTTCCACCTTTCAAATGCTTGTTACAAAATAAGCAAATAGCACGCTTCCTCATACCGGGAACCAATGCAGCATGAGCCCAAGCTGGATCATTGTATCTTCCTAAACTGAGTTGATCAGGAGTACTTGAACTTTTTTCCATTTATCTGTAAAAATAAATGGATGCATATATTAAAACAAATAACACATAATTTCAGTACATAATATGCATATCCATCTTATATAATATAACTTGCTCTGTATGATTACAATACACACAATTCAATTTCATGGTACATTATTCACTATAAGTCAAAAGCTAACAATTCAAAACATTCAACATATATAATTACACAAATTATACGTAAACAATTTCCATTTCCAACATTCACAAATCATACATAATTTCATTTCAATTTCCAACAATTTACAACAATTTCCATTTTCATTTCCAATAATCACAATACATTCATAAAACAATTTCCATTTCCAACATCCACAAATCATACATAAATAATTTTTATTTCCAACATCCACAAATCATACATAATTTCATTTTCATTTCCAACAATTTACATTTCCATTTCCAATAATCACAATACATTCATACACAATTTCTATTTCCATTTCCAACAATACATTCATAAAATAATTTCCATTTCCAACAATTTCTAGCAATTTTAATTCAAAGTTTCTAACATGAGGATCATGTTGAAGGGTATCATATGATTTACATAATTGCCAAATAATAAATGACATATCTTATACAATTGTTCATACACATCTATTCATAACATGATGATCAAGTTGGAAAATATATTCATAACATGAGGATCAACTGATCAAGTTGAAGGATATGACTTCTTTGGAAATATTTTTTTTTCTTATTCAAAGCTTTGAATCTTCTTTTCATTTCTAACAAATCATAATATTATATACACCATTCTATATTTTGTTCTTAAATATATAAGTTACTTTTTACAATTTTTAATTTTTATTAATAAGTTTAAGTATAAATTATTGGAACCTACAATAACAACATATTCACAATTTGAAAACAAAAAAGTTCTTTTTAGGTATCTATTATAAATATCTATGATACCCCGCCCACACATATACATTACCAAATAATTCAAGTTCAACATATTTTATACTCAATTAATTATTTACCCAAAACTAATACCCAAATAGGCAAATAATATCATTAACTAAAACCGAATTATTATGAATTTTCAATTGTATAATTTTATACTCAACTTATTATTTACCTTAAGCCAATACCCAAATATTAAAAATAAAATACAATTTTTGATTTACAACTTACAACTTACAAACTTACAACATTCAACATTAATTGTCAATTAATGATTTAAGTTTTTACAATTTTACAAATTTAATAACCTTAATAGTATCAATTTTTGTATGTTTTAAATTTAAGTTATTTTCAACTTTAACTTTCTAAGTTTCAGAATCAATATTCAATAAGGCAGGCTGTGTATTTCATAAATTTCATTCGTCCAAAAACAAACCATAAATATTTTATTCTTTATAACTAAACAGAACAATCAATCTTTATTTTTTATAACCAAACAGAACAAACAAACAAGTGAAACAACTCATTCATTAGTCATCACCGTTGCTGATATAATTCCATTTCATCACAAATGACAAAAAAACAAAACAATATCGTGAGCAATGAGCATTCAACAATTCAATTCCAATATCCAACCAGTTCAGAAACACGCAAATTGCACATCAAAAAACCAACTTCCAAAATCCAACATTCAACCAATTCCCAAATCCATCATCCAACATTCACAAATTTATCATCTAATTCCAATCCAACACAATAAAAATGCAATTAAGCAGGAAAAATTCGAAAACAAAAAAAACACACCCAAAAACAATTCTCTTGCTTCGGGTCTTCAGGTTGGGTGACGGGTCAGAGTCGTCTTCGATGGCTTCCCGTGTAGATTTCCTTGGGCGCGACCTTCTCTACTTCTTCAAACATTCAGGAACGATTGGCGATGACATGGTTCGGTGTAGCAGTGGCATCTCTGGGTCCCCGTAGAGGAAGGCTAAAGACGGTGGCGTCTTCAGGGGATGTCAAGGGAGGAGCCAAGGAGGATGAGGGAAGGAGGAGAGATAGAGACCGGGGAGGGGAGAAGAAAGAGATGGAGGGGGAGCGGCGGCGGCGAGAGGCGAGAGTAAGTCAGTGAGAGAGTAGGGGGTGATTTTTTATGGCTAATTTTTTAAAATTTACAAATTGGCCCTCCATCTTTCCGAATTTCACGGTACCAGCTGATATGTTCTAATATTGTATATACCGGCTGATACTAAACAAAAAGCACTGATACTAACCGACATTTAAGGTCAGTACCGATAGAACAAATACCATTCTGTTTTTCGGCTGATATGAAATGGTATTCGTTCCTATTATCCACGGATAGTTTTGTACTCTTCTTATTTCATTAATTGATTTTTAATTTATCAAAAAAAAACTTTCTAGATACTTCTCGTCACACTTGTGATTTCGCACACGCTGTACTTAGCTACAAAAGATAATCTGACTCGAAGAAGTAAGAACATACGTGCATATAATGGTTTAGACGACAAGTGACACAATACAACGACACAACCACAACACAAAAGACGACTTTTTTATTATATATTTTCACGAAAACAGAGGTACATTTATCTGGGTTCTGTTCTGTTTTTTCAACCCTTGTTCTGTTCTGTTTCGTTTTGGTGTATGCATACTTGATTTGATCGTTTAATCTCGTAAAATAGCTAAAACCCCTTTTGTATCCATTGACTCTGAAGCACTTAAAACCTTGCTTTCGCTCTGTAACCATCTGTGGTGCACTTGGTTTTACAATGCCAAGATCCGAAAGGGACCCGATGACCCGAAACCGTGCAGAGAATCGGTTCTATGTGTCTCCGGCGATGCGAAAGCAAAAGGAACAACAGCATCAACAAAAGCAGCAGCAAAAAACGGTGGTGGGCTTGAAGAATTCTGGGTCGGAGATGGTGAAGAAGTCGGATTCTGATCAATGCGGGTCAAACTCGTCGTTGTCCTCTAGCTGTTCTGTTTCAGGGCGGACTGTCGGTGAGGATATCTTGACTAATTTGGATCGGTTCTTGAAGTACACTGCCCCGATTGTTCCTGCCCAGTTTTTGCCTAAGGTAGTGATTGATTGTAGATTATGGATGAGAAATAGGGTTTTGTTAAAGTTTGAATCTTCGATTGTTTCATCGTTGGTTTCTGTACTTTACGATGGAAGTTTGAATCTTGGGTGGTTTTCTTATATAGGTTTCGGAATTTGTCGGTTAAAGATGGAATTAATGTGTCAATATGAGAAATTAGGGTTTGGAACTTGAATTTCTTGAACAAATGTTATTGTGTGGGGTTTCATCTGAAATGGTTGCAGTTCTCTGTTTCTAACAATGAATGAGGTCTAATAAGGTTGCATTTATGGGTTTGTAGACCAGTGTAAGGGGATGGAAAACTCATGAACCAGAGTGTCACCCATATTTCGTGCTTGAGGATCTCTGGGAATCGTTTAGGGAGTGGAGTGCATATGGAGCTGGAGTTCCGCTTTTATTGGATGATAGTGAAATTGTTATGCAGTACTATTGTCCCTCCTTGTCTGCCATTCAGTTATATGTGGACCCATCCAGACCATTTCTGCGGTTAAGGTAAGTTGTTGACATCTTCTGATATTTATCTGCAATCAATTGTTACTTATATTTCTAAATCTTCTAATAATTTTGAATGATCACAATGACTTAAATTGTTGTGCTGTGAAGAGAAGCATATGCTGTAGTTGAACTTTATCTGTTCTGGTTCCACGTGTTTATCATTTCTTAATATCCATAGTTCTATGTTTCCTGTTCTGGAGCCACGTATTTATCATGTCGTGAGGTGGATAACTTCTGTTTTTAGGCTTGGACGTATCAATTTAGCTAGGAATTTACTGTAATTCATAAAGATCTCCAAGATGAGTTTGTATAACCAAAATGTAGCTTCTTAGTACCCGTGGGTTATCATACTGCTTTAGAGTTCTTTCTTTCAGGTTGTTTTATGTTGGTTTTCTCCTTAGTTCCATTCATTAACACTATTCTTTATTTTCCTTTGTACCGGTACAAATTATATATGGATGAAATATCTAATCTACACGGTTAGCAAGCTGTAAGGGCAGTTAACATTTGCAGGAAATATGATCTTCAGTTATGAATAGTTGGACCTTTTTAAAGTGAAAAGGAATCTTGAAAATTTAGATCTTTTGCAACTTGTTAGCTTCATAATTTTCACCTAGATCCAAGTGTTTTATGGTGTGAAACTTGAACCTCCCATGATAGAATGCCTGTATCCTATATTGTGGTGTCTTGCATGAGCTTTACATAATAATCTTATTGCAGCTAGCTGTTTCTTGGTGGAAAATGTGCCAGGAGAAATTTTGGGACAATATTTTGTCTCATATTCTAGCCATGAATTTGTTTCATGGTGTTTGAGTAGCTTAGTTTTTGTCTTAATGGCTCAGTCATACTGATTACATCTAATGAAGAGTATATGGAAGTGGTACAAGAATGAGAGGAAAAAGTCTAAAAAAGCCACCCTTTATGAAGACTTGGAGTGGTGATATTTCCTCAATTACAACTTTTGTATGAGTGGTGTTGTAGTGATTCACTCCATGTGAAGGGTTTGCTGACGTAAATGGGCACTTATTTAAAGCGTAAAGAGAATGTAGATGAAGAACTAATGAGAAGAGTGTGAACCTTTTAGAAGTGAATATGATGAAATGTACCTCAGTTGTACAACGCATCACTTGTTTAAACTTCAGCCAAGAATATTGTTGCGGAAATCCTTTTATGAAGAACTGTAGTGGCAGGAGGATCTGTGGTTCTTTTCATGTTTGCTTCCTTGCCTTCAAATTGATATGGCATTCTGATCAGCATAAGTTATGGTGTTCCTTTGAGGAATAAATATTAGAATTTAGAGTGGCATGTGTATGTATGTGCATCTTTGCTTATTATTAATTTTATTTTATCATCTTTTCACAATTCCGCTTTTTGTGGATTAGCCAGTCCCTTTCTTCAATTAATTTATTGCTTTCATCTTCCTACAGGAGACGTGATGAAGAGAGTGATAATGATTCATCTAGGGAAACAAGTAGTGACGGTGGCAGTGATGGTGGAATTGACAAGAGTTTGAATGGAGTGTCTCTTGGAAATAAACCTCTGAAGGGTTCATCAAGTGATGAATGTGAAATTTCCAACCCTTCAGGTCAGCTTGTTTTTGAATATATGGAATATGATCCACCATTTATGCGAGAACCTTTAGCTGATAAGGTGAGTTCGTCAAACTTTTAATATGTTGAGATTCTACTCTTTTGTTATAATTTTTAGTTACTAACACAATATTATATAGATCTCTTTTCTTGCATCACAATTTCCAGAACTGAAGACATATAAAAGTTTGGACCTGTCACCTTCAAGTTGGGTCTCTGTGCACTGGTATCCGATTTATAGGATCCCTGTGGGTCAGACATTACAGAATCTTGACGCCTGCTTCCTGACTTTTCATTCACTCTCAACACTTTTCCAAAGTACTCTCTCTATACATTCTATTTTGCATCGACCATGTAGAACTATTATCTTAGCATGGTTGCTTGCTTATCTTATCCTGCAATCATGGGCTTACATATGGTTCATTATATACCTCTTTGGAACAGGTTTAAACGTTGATGGAATGCATCTTTGTGGTTCTACCGCCAGGGATGTTCCATTTGGTGCACCCTTTAAGCTTCCTTTGCCAACTTTTGGCCTTGCTTCCCACAAGTTCAAGGTGTCCTTTTGGAATTCTAATAAAGCATCCGAATGTCAAAAAAGGGCTTCGCTGCTGCGGGCTGCTGATAACTGGCTTAGGCTTTTACAAGTCAATCATCCTGATTACAGGTTTTTCGCAAGGCATAACTCTAACTGGAGGTGATACCAAGTCTTTTGTATATCCTGAGACTTTGAATGTTAAAAAGAGTCGGAAACTTCACTCATATAAGACAAACACTGTCGGTTGTTAATGCAAAATGTCCATCGTCGTTTTAAACTCATTGAGAGGTGCCTTTAGGATTTTCAGCCTAAGTTATATTGGCTTTATAACTCTCTCTCTTGGATAAGGATAGAAGAGAGGTCTAGTTTTGGCTTTTATTTAGTAAATGCTTGTTTAGAGGCTATTGGAGGGGCCTTCTGGTTGTTATTTCACTATCCTGTTTTGGCGCGGCCTCCTGAATAAGGCTGTGATATGACAATCATGATGATAATGATGAAAAGTTATACAGATTTGTATATAATCTCTTTTGATCATTGAATGTTCATTTTGTACTTGCAACTTCTTGTATGTTTCTGTTAATAATGTACTCTAGTTCTTCAGATTGGTACATACCTGACCTACTCAATTTTGTCATCCTGGTCAATCAATTCAAGTTAAAACTGTTCTTCTCAAGAGGTCAGACTATGTTTAATTGATGTCTGTTTGATAGAATTCGCAGTCATCATTCTTCAGATGTACACCGACCGAAAACGCGACTCATCAGATGTACACCGACTGAAAACGCCACAATTCTGGTGTACACTGCAATCATGATTCTTGATAATTTCTCTGCTATAAGATCTGCTGATATTCAAGCAAAGCGATGCAGCGGTTATTTTGATTTCACACGACTTTTATTTCACTCTAAAATCATAGGGATAAGTTATTCCATCTTCCCATTATATATATATAACCTGGAATAGGTCACTAGTACATAGTTCATCGTGCCTAACTAATACAACTTATGAGCTGAAGCCTTCCCTCTTCATCTCGCATGAGTTCTTCCCTCTTCATTTGCATAGATATTTATACAGGACACGCAACATCTCTCTCCTCTCACACCAATCCCCTCTTTGGCTCATAATGTGCCATCAAGAATTGTGGATAGCAACAATCCCCGGACAAACTCTGCCTTCTGCATCTTCTCCTCTTGTTCTTTGTTGGATAGAGCTGGCCGTTCCACATTCCTGTCAATTTGAAATCACGGTTTTCGTGAACGTAACCAATACGAGAAAAAACATAGGCAATACCAAGTTCAGATACTAGTGCAACTTAGTATTTTGCCAAGGTTCAGCAGGTGATTATAGTTCTGTTCTCTTCAAGTTCTAGTTTGAATGCAAGCTCAATGGCATAATCAAAATGATAATTGTGTTTACTAAAGTCATGATACCCTTTCGCAGATACCCGAAATTTTCAATTTATGACCTTACAAGGGAATACCAAGAATCTTAAATGGATTTCACTAAGTTCGTTCCCTGACACTTGGGTTTAAAATTTTTGAAAAGAATAGCTGACCAATCACTGCACAAAAAAATTTAAAATCACAAGTATCTAAGTCAAACAAAGTCCAACCTAGTTAACCCTGATAGGATAAAGTTCTATACTCCTACATCTAGTCAAAAAATTTAACAGGGAAAAAGAACTAAATGACCCATACCTTTCTTGAAACTCCTCAGTGTTGTTGCTCTTACCCGAGCTTCCATCAACAGGTGAAAGAGGCTGGATATTGATAGTTTCCTCCGGAACAGGTGGACTAAGTATAAAGGATGACAACAACGGATCAGGCTCTGTATTAGAGGAAGGAATGAAGCTCGAAGATCCTCCAAGCAGGGATTGCAAGCTTCCTTCTCGAAGCTCCCTTCTCAACATAGAAAATGCCGAGCTAGAACCCATCCTGCGCAACCTTCTTTTTCGTTGCACGTAATTCCAAGTTAAGGAATGCCAAGGAGTCTTGAAGGATTGTGATGAAACAGGAAAATGAAAAAGAGAAGCAATTTGACACTAGGAGATACAATAAGCTGTTGAACACAAAATAATAAAACACAGACAGAGGTTCCATCGGAAAGAAAAAGCAAATCTAGTTAACACAAACGAAATGAGTCAAATCTCAAGAAATTTGAGGAAAGATTAAACTTAAGTATCCAATCAAAGATTAAGGATATCTTTAAAAAGTTCCCATGTTGCACGGTAATGTGGCCAACAATATCCATTCCAACCCTCTTGGAACAAACTGGGCATACCTAGAACAGACAATTCAAACGAATAGTCAGTATCATACCCTCAAACAACGCTCACAGCATTAAGGCATTTTGAAACTGCACCCATAGCAAAATCAGATTAGAGCATAAGAACTAAAGCAAAAGTGTTTGTGATCCAGTTGCTAATACTCTTGCAGGTAAATAACACTCAGAAACAAAAAAAACTCAGTAAAAAATTTCGACAGATATGCGGGGTCCGATAAGATCCAATAGTACGCAACCTTACCCTTACCCCTAACTAACGGAGAGACTGGTTCTTGATAAATAACACTCAAAAGAGAACGAAATTCACATTCCAACCTATGATCTACATCCAAAATGTACAATCCTTGCAATCAAGAACCTCGGACTAGAAGTCAACTTAGAAGCTAAAAAGCTAAAGAGTACATAACACTTTCTTTTGCTCAGTACCAAGTATAAACTCATGTCTATAAACCCTCATAAAACTTCTATATTTAGTCCAAAACCCTGAAAAGACATCCTTTAAACACACACTATATAACAATTTCCAAAGAAAACTAAATCAATAAATTGTCATCAAATCAAAGAACTCAAATTTTTTTCCAAAATTTCTCAACATGACAGACCAAAAAACTGAAATTTAAAGAAGAATTAATAGAAACAAGAAGAAAGTAACATATTAGAGTCTCAAACCGACAGAAAAGGAAATTAATACCCCATTCTTGGCTTCAACTGGGTGCTCCTCATCGATGTGACAACAGAGTCCAACGACATCAAAATTCTCAGCGCAAAATGGGCACAAGAACTCCGCTCTCAAATCCTCTTCCCCTTCAGCCTCATCAAACAGATCTAAAATCGCCAAACCCACAAACAAAACAAAAAAAAACCTTTAAGAACCTGAAAACCAAGAAACCAACAAAAACCCAGAAAATACCTTTGCGCGTAAAATCAAAAAAGGTCGGTTCTTTACCAGAAAATAAACAAAATTTGGAACAAACCTGATCGAGATGGATGATAACGCCTCGAAGAAGTCGAGAAGCGAGAACCCCACGAATCAGAAGCCATTCTCTATCCCAAAAATAAATAATATGCCCGAAAATTCCTAGTAAATTAGAGGAATTTGAAGAACATGTAATATGTTATACCGTACAACGGATAACAAGGGCTGCTAGTGCACAATGAATTAGGAATTGGGCAAAACCCCAGAAATTTGGAAGATCAGGCAAAGAGGAGAGAATGGATTTGAGAGACTGAAGAGATAGAGATTGAGGTAAAGAGGGAGACTTAGTGTAGTACCCTTCTCATGAATTTAACTTTTTGTGTTTTTGCAAATAAGGGCTCTTAATTTTGTTAAATTAGGGAACTAGGCAATGGACTCCGTGTGACACTGGAATCAGATGGGCTTTTTCTTTAAAACAAGGAATCAAATGGGCCTAAAGTTTATAATTTTCGAATCAGGCCCTATTAAACTTAAACTTTGGTTTTAGGTTAAGTTGGATTATCTTGATTGTGAGATGGATCTTAAAACTTTCTACTTTTGAATTGTTAAGCTCATGAGAGCATGATCATTTAAACCAGCCCCAAATAACATTTCGTTTATGGGTCTTCAACTTTATAAATTTGCAAATTCATTCGGTTTTATTTCATTCTATTTTCAGATCATTCTCGGTTTTGCTTCTTCGTGATCACAAAGTACGGAAAGAATCTAATGGCTATATAACAAACACTAAAGAAAATGAATGAATTGCAGTAACCATAAGATGCATCAAATAATTATTAAAAAACCCTAATCTGAACCATTGTCAAATTTTAAATTAATTGAATTTCGAATCAATTTTAAAATAACATTATAATTTTTAAATGACAAATAGAGGAAATGCAAAGACATAATCTGGTAAGCCCAAACTAAAGTCCACAGCCAAATGGGCTCACATGGAAAGAACTACTCGATACTCCACTTGACTAGAAATATCTAATATTATAGAGAAGCTCAATGAAAGAGTTAAAAATCATATAGACCGCAACTTCCTAAGCTTGGGGTCATCACGCAGTTTAGTCAAACTACCAGCTGCTCCATCCAACGGTGCACGTTGACTTAATCATGATCGTCATGTTCGTGCCTATAAGCCTAAAGGGTCACGTAAAGGGTCGCCTCTCCTCTACATAGGTGTAGATGCCAACAAACTATTGACTTGAGAGGAAGATATGGAAAGTGTCAAAATCTGCAGCTCTTACCCTCTTCTTTTTTTTGTTTTTTTCTCATAAACTATTGGATTTGGAAGCCAATATGAGATATATTTAGGAATTGAGGTTATGTACCATTCCAACCAACATACATCCACAGTTTAATGTCATGATTAAATCCGAAGTGGTTCGACCGGTTTAATTATGAAAATCTTGAACCGACTAAAATTTTTTAACATAATTTTTAACTTTTCAGTTCGATTTATTTTAATAATTTTTCTTATTAAAAATATATCAGTTTCTCTATTAATCAGTTGATTTTTATAAACTAATCAATTTTTTAAATCAAAATAAACTAATTAATTTTTATTAATTAACAGTTTATTTTTTAATTAAACTTTTAAGTCAAGAGCATTCTTCTTTAATCATATTTCATAATTTTCAAATTTTGTTCAATTTTTAACCATATTTATGATGTCTAATACTCGTTGAACTTTTTAAACCTTAAATTTCTTGTCTTATTGATTTATCTTCCAGTCTAATTCTTATAAGATTAGTTTAATGTCTTAATCTCAAGTTGTGAGTTCAAATACAGCCGATCGTGCATGCTTAAATTATAAATAACAATTAAGTTGAAATGATCACTTAACTAATATTAATGTTTGAAAAAAAAGGGATTTCCCATGTTATGTAAAGCAATAGTGAGGCAGCTTTACTTTGTGGTGACCAAGTTGGTACATAGTGCTTGCATGTTTAGTTACCATAAAATGATTGCACACAGAGGTAAAGGATCCAATCTCTTTGTCTGAAACTATAAATGCAAAATAGCTTAGAAGTGATGCAAGTTGAGGATTTTATCTTTAATGATGACAAGCAAAGACCAGATGTAACCAACTTTTATTGCATGAGAGATCATATCATATGGTGGCCATTAACCAACAAAATTCCAAATTGGTGAAGTTCATAAATATGATGAAGTTAAAAAGAGTCAAAGTGCATCATCATTACACATGGCACGTGAGAGTTCCAAATCTTTTCTATATCCACAAGTGTCTTCCACTCCACATGCAAAGGAGAATTTGTACATTGATGGTCTTCACATGCATGCAAGTTTCCAAGTTGAGAGAACCATGATTTCCCAATTTTGTCAATTTGGTGTGTTTTTTTCTTTCCCCTTACATTCAAAAGAAGGGAAGAAAGTGTTACATTTGAATTAATCTCAAGGTCAAATTACAATCAACTCTATATTTTTTTAATTTTTCTTAAAAAAGTATTATTTGTGTTATTATAATATTATTTAATTACAATCGTGTTTTAAAATTTTCATTTTTAACTAAAAATGACCCAATACTAAAATTTTTAGATTTGAATACAATACATTTTTAGAGTTACAAAAAAACAAAAAAAAATCAAGTAAAATGTTGTTTATAATTAAACAATATTATATATAAATAAATGATAATTTTAATATACAAAAAATTAAAGACGATGTTAATGTAATTAACCTTATATAGACAGTTTACTTAAGCACAACCTAACTTTTTTTAAAGAAAAAATATTTATCTATTGAGACGAATCAGCTTTACAATTTAAA
>JAOQMQ010000196.1:40580234-40597451 GCA_027563845.1 Erythroxylum subrotundum
CATTAAATCTTGCCACCTAACCTAATTAATGCTACTTTACTAATTAATGTCAACATAATTCAATTCATCAAGACCTCCCATTAATTAAATCATGCTTAATATATAATAAAAAAAATTCAGGGGCTAACAGAGATCATTACAAGCTCGATGGAAAACTATAATGACAGCTATTGGAAATTCAGAGGATGTGTTCGACAAATTGAAAACTTAAATCCAAGCGGTGCTTCTGAACAAGATATTATAAGTGCTTTATTTATTTATTTTTTTCAAGTGCTTTATGTTAAATTAATATTTTCAAGTGCTTTAGTTTTACTTTTAAGTTGATTGTTGTAATTTTAGTTTGATTATAAACTTGAGTTTGATTTTCGTTGTAATTTATTTAAGTTTAGTTGTAATTTCAAATATTTTTGTTGAGTTTTAATTTTTAAAATAAATGGTATGGTTTAAATTTATGTACTTTTTATTTCAAATTTACTTTTTGTTCTTAATATATTTTATTAATGAATTTATAACAATTATAAATAAGAATTATAAATAAATATTAAAAATAAAATTAATATTATATTCAATAGTAGTCTCGTTTTAAATGTCTCAATGAGATCTTTGTAATGATATATTTTATGTAAAGTAATAAATATGTTAAATTTAATTATTTAGTAATTTATGTAAATAAGTCAATTTGTGAAAAGGACATAAAAGGAAAAAGTTAAAAAGTAAAGGGATAAAATTGTCTTTTTGTACTTTTGGTGTAATGAATAGTAACACACCAAATTTGGTGTGTTACTATTCATTACACCATTTTAGTGTGTAATTTTGGTGCCTTGGTTGGAGTGAATTTTTTGGTGCCTTGGTTGGAGATGCCCTAAGGAAGGAACAAGTGCCGGCATAGAGCAAGGAGAGATGAGAGCAAAAGCATTAAAGAATATTTAGCGCCGACACAACTCCTTAGGAAATAAAAACGTCGAAGACAACGTGGAGAGAGTTTTTTTAAAGGAAACTGATGTGCTGTTAAATGGTCTTGTCATAACAGGGGACATTAAAAGCAGCAGCATCGTGGAGCAATGAACAGGGGCGGCACATGAGAAGCATTGAGACGTTGGAGGCCATCTACAGTGTCGGTGCAAGGAGACTTGAAGATTGCGCAGAAATCATTGGGCACTTCATTTTTTCACCGTGAGCATATGACATTTATGACCCATTTTTGGAGCATAAAAATGAAGATGGCCAGCTAACTTTCCGACACTGGTTCAATGGGGATATCGACGCCAGATCACGATTAAGCTATTTTTGTCATTTTAAAGTTGTTATTTATTTTCGGATTGTTGTGTTATTGGTATTGATTTTAATGGTTTTGGAATTAATGATTTTGATCATTTTATTTCAAACCTACCGCTAAAATATTGATTGTAATCCGTAATTATTACTTTTAATATTTGTGAGTAGCATCTAACGATCGTTAATCATTAGGAACAACATATCTTAGGTTAGATAACCCGAACATGTGAGGTTGCTGCCTATATTGATCGTTTTCTAATTCATAATGCGACTGCCAAATCGAATCTAGAGATCGTATCCTAGGTTATTCGATAGTTAGATTTAATTAATGATCATATCTTGATTAAATACAATCCAAGGGAAAATCGAGATTTGTAGAGCATTCTACTAGTCTCAGATCAATAGTTCGAAAAGAATCGTAAAGACTTTAGAATAAAGAAATATGCTTGATTGTGCTTATGCCGAGATTGAACCGAAGAATCAGGTCCCTACTGAATTCCCCACATTTATCATTTTATTGCATGTTTTCTTTACTTTGTTTTTATTAGTTAGTTTTATTTTATTTTCTTCTTTGAAAAAAATCAAAAACCCCCTATTTAGTGTAAACACCGGTTAATTTCATTTCTTAAACTTTACACACATTCTCTGTGGGATCGACCTAGACTCGCCACTGCTACAGTAGTAGTCTAGTTACTTTAATTTTGATTAGCATTATGACACGCGGTCAGCATTAGTGGAAAGTAACATATAACTTTTATTTGTATTAATAGCCAATTCAAACAATTTCTTAAATATAACATTAGGTTACTAACATATTTATTATGAGCTTTAGCGAAAAAGAGTAAGTCGTCAGCAAAGGAGAGACATTATAGTCCGAGCTTTTTGAATTTACTATGATACTTGAAATTGTGGTCTATCAACATATTATGCTTCATCATTCTTATAAGGGTTTGCATATATAAGATAATAGGTAAAGGGAATGTGGGTCTCCCTGCCTTAGGCTTCTTCCATCCATAAACACCTTATTTGGCTCCCTATTAATTAAACATACTAAGGATGTAGTTGATACATATGGCTTGATCTAGTTCTTGTTACTTGGAAATTGAAACACCTATAAAAGGTGAAGAATAAACTCCCAGATAATTGAGTCATACACCTTATGAAAATCTACCTTTATGGCACATTTCTTATGAGAGTTTGTTCTAGTATAATCCTTGAAAAGTTCCTGGTCAAGAAGCATAGTATCACCTATTAGTCTATTCTCCAAAAAAGCACCTTAAGTATTACTGGTCTAAGGCTTTAACACTTTCTTCAACCTTAAAGCCAATAGTTTAGAAATGATCTTGTATTGATAATTACAACATGAAATTGGTTTACACTCATTTAGGGAGCTAGGAATAGGGGTTTTGGGGATGAGACATGTAAATATTATTGATCACCTTAAGCATCTCTCCTTTCTAAAAAAAAACTCAAGAATAACATCAATTACCAATTTCTTAATCAAAGGATACCTTTTGAAAGAAGCATCTATTGAAACCATCAAAACTAGGGCCCTTGATAGGATTCATTTTAAAGACAACTCTCTCCATATTTGAAGCATTAAAGTGACAACTTAGCAACTGTAATTATTCATCAAAGAATTGATTAGAAATGAATGAGCTAAGAATTTATGCGGAGGATATTATTGAAGCTAATATTACCAAAGAGTTCTTGAAGAAAGCATAGGCTTTACTCTTTAGCTCCTCTTGTGAAATAGCTCTCCTACATTTTGCTTGCATAAGGAACAAATTATGTTAACATTCCTTCTTGCCATCAAGGATCTATGAAGAAAGAATAGTGTTCTTATCCCCCTTATTAAGCTAGAGAATCCTAGATCTTTGTTGAAGTTACACACTACCTTGATATATGAATTAAAAGTTGTCTTTTCCTCTTTTACCTAATGAGGGTCACCAGGATGTTGATAGACTTCCTCCTGAAATGCAATTAGTTTATCTTCAATAGCTAAGACATCCATATAGTTCCTGCATTTCTTCTTAGGTTTAACTTATTGAGCTCCTTTTTAATTAATCTCAATTTTTTGACACAAATTATTAGTTTATGCCCATATATAGCTTGGGATAACCCTTTTTGTAAGGCTTCCATAAACCCTTCCTCTTGCATAAGGAAATTATTAAACCCTAAGGTTATGTTGGTAGGACGGTTAGTAATGGAATGAAATGGAATGTAATATTATTCCATCGTTTGGAATGAATGTTTATAATGAAATGAAATGGAAGAGGGGGGGGGGGGGGGGTTTCACATCAGATCTTATTCCATCCTAAACAGTAAAAATGAGTTACCTTTGATTTTGGAGGTTTAGGATGGAATGTAAAATGATAAATATGTACTACCTAATATACCCTCAATAATTTTTTATAATACCATTATACCCTCAGCCCTAATAATAAGCAGCAAGAACATTTTTTTCTATCAAGAGTAGAATAGTCATTCATTATTATACATTCATTACATTTCATTCCATCCATTTTTCAAATAACATTTCACTATATTACATTATGAACTCTTCCATTTCTCCCAAACAACAATTTTCTAATATTACATCCATTTATATTCCATTCCATTATTAATCATTCCATTTCATTTCTTTAAAAACCTTACATCCAACCAAACATAGCCTAAAGTGCATTTCCTCCTACCTTTAGAGAAAATATTCTGAATGAATATGGGAGAATGATTTGAAAATAAGGGATTTATGAAGATGGCTCTACTCTCATTGAATCTTGATAACCATTCATCGTCTACTAAGGTCCTGTCAAGCTACTTACAGATAAGCCATCTTGAACTTTGCTTATTACCATTTAATGAAGCCTCCTTCATTTTTTATGTTTATAACTCCCAAATTTTCATCATAATCTCTAAAATCTTTTGTAAAATTCCTCAAACACACATTTCCTTCTACCTCTGAGCTATAGAAAATATTGTTGAAATCCCCTAATATTACCCAAGGATCCTTGTTTATGGCTTGTATTCTCACAAGGTTATTCAATTGTAGTTGCCTTTGAAATACAAAATTAGATCCATGCACAAAAGAGACAATTATCCTTACATTTATCTCACAGAACTATACTGCAAGATGTATCAATTGATCATGTGCATGTAAAATAACTACCTTTATTTGCTTGGATCAAAGGCTATCACTATTCTCCCAAAATGATGAAATTGGTGGTTAGACAAAATTGACCATTGTTTGCCTAAAGTTCTCAAGTTCAATAAGCTCTTTTGATTGTGCTTTGATTCCAAAATACCAATCAACACAAGTTTATTATACAAAATAAAATCATTTAAGGATTGTTTTTTCTTGGAAAATCAATCCCTCCGACATTCCATGAACTATGGATATTTAGAGGAGTTTTGCTTATCTTCTAAACTTCATTTAGTCAATCCCTTCCCCTTTCAAGAATTGTCTTCCAAGAAAAAAAATCCAACCAGAGTTGAAATCCAACTTTTAGCTCCTTCCATCATCACATTAAGGGCATGAGACACTATCAAACGTCCCTTAAAATTAGGAGGGCAATAATGCAAAGAAGAGCTTAAGCTCTCTCAAGCAAGGTTTATGGAAGTGTGAGTAGAAGGTGATAATCTACATATTTAAATAAGTTTTAGTACAGTAAGTATTTCTTTATCCACAGCGAAACAAGAAAAGTACAACAGGTAATTCTGTTACCAACTCATGATTTACAATCTATACCTTCGTACTATAAACTTTACTAATGCAACAATAGGAAACATAAATCCCCTGTACTGGATGACTTGTCACTGTACAGTGTGATTAACATGGGACTTCATGTCAAACTTAAACCTTCTCTACAAATCATTGAGAATTCCCCTCAGACTCATTTTCAGTTTCAGAATCAGAATGCAGTTGTGAATCGGAGTCAGAATACTGTTCCAAATCAAAGCCCACCTTTCTCTCCTGATTGACCAATTCAGCAAGGTCATGCCTGTTGGCGCTTCTGTAAGCTCCTACAATGGCCTTCAGCAACGAATCACTGGGTTTTTTTCCTCCATATTTTAGTTGGGTGTAGATCCTTCTCACGCCTTCAACCATGCCAGCTTTCCCATAACAACGGACCAAATTAATATAAGTAACAAGGTCTGGTTCAAGGCCTTCATCCTTCATTTTCATGTAGGTGTTGAGGGCCTTGTCAATCTCCCCAGCCAATCCATACGCATATATTGGAACATTGTAGGCAAACGAATCCAGATCAATGTCTGCTTTTCTGATGGTATCACACAATTTAAGTGCTAAATCATGTAAACCCACTGTAGAGAAAACAGAAGTAATAACAGCTTGCTTAGCATAAGGCTTCCCTTTCTGGTAAGATGTCTGCAGCTGCCTTATGATTTCACTTGGAACACCTCCTTTCTTCAGCACACTAAACAACATTCTAAATGTCTGACGATCAGGTACTATATTCTGGCTAATCATCTCATGTAACAGTTCACCACATTCACGCAGCTGGCTGTTGATCACGTAACATGCCATCACCTTCTTATATGCTGGCCGATTCATCAATATGCCTGACTGCTTCATTTTCTCTGCTACATCAACAGCCTTATCCAGCATAGCCATATTCTTGTACAGATACATCATACTTCCAAACGAAACCCCATCTGCCTCACCCTTTTCTCTCAAATTATTGAATATTGACTCAGCTTCAGATACCATTCCAAGATGTGCATAAAGATTTATCATACAATTTGACGCATAAGTGTCTGCACCACCTTTCAAATCCTTCAGCTTCTGATACAATTTTTTCGCCTCATCAAGCTTTCCCAGCTTACTATAAACCTTAATCAGGGAAGTGAGTACTATCTGGTTTCCAGGGATCCCACATCCTTCCATCATTTGGAAATATTGAATCGCTTCTTCAACCTTTTTGTTCTCTGCAAATCCGTTTATTATAGCTCCAAAGACAACTTCGTTAGGTTTTACACCTGTATCCACCATTTCATGAAACAAATCAACTGCATCAGAAAGTTGGCCATGACGTACATAGCATGCTATAATACAAGAGAATGTTTGGCAGGTTGGTTTAAACCCTGCGCCTTTCATTTCAGCCAAGTGTTCCCTTGCGTGGTCAACTAAATCGCCATCAGAGAGCATTTGAATAAGTGAATTATAAGAGCACTCATCAGGCCAAGTACCCTGATTTCTCATGCTTCTAAAGAGAGAAATGGCTTTGTTATAAAGCTTTCCTTTACCATAAGCTTTGATCATCACATTGTATTCCAGAACATCCCTCTTCCATTCCATCAAGTTCTTGTTTCTGTTAAAAACAGCCTCAGCTTCAGCCCAAAGTCCCTTTTCAGCATAAACATCCATCACAGAGGCACGCGTTTTTGACAACATATTACCTTTGAACTGACCTAGAAGATTCCTCGCCTTATCTTGAAAACCTTCATTAACATACATCTTGATAATACAAGGAACAGAATGTTCATCAAGACATTCACCAGACTTCTGAATTTCATCAATTACAGCCTCTACTTCTTTTACCATATTCTTTTGACACAATATATGGATAATAGCTCGATATGTCACAATGTCAGGGAAAAGACCCTTCTCAGTGATCTTATGATAGCACTTCAAAGTTGCGTCAATATTGCCAGCTTTGGCATACAGAGATAACAGGATATTGTAAGTTTTCGTATCAGGAGATATTCTCCTTTCTTCCATCTTATTAAGCAAAGACTCTGCTTCTGAAAGATGCCCTTTACTGCCACAGATAAACATCATGGTATTAAAAGTGATTGTATCCATTGGCACCCCAGATTTCAACATTTCTGCAAAAACGTCAGCTGCATCCTTCAGGCGCCCTGCCTTACCATACAAATCAATCAGTGTATTGTATGTGGATGTTAGTTTAGGCTTCCTACTCACGTTCTCCGCATCCAATCTACTTGCAACACTTGATAAAGAAGTTCGTCCACCTGTCCTGAAAAGCTCAGTTGATAAAAAATGTTTAAAACTAATTGGCACAGATCCGGACCCATTTTCTTTACCAATCATAGTATCCAATTCAATACCATCCAACTCTACTCGTCCAACAGACCAATCCTTATAAAACCTATGAGCCTTCTCAAACTCCCCTACATCTTTCAAGACCCTGACAACAGTACTCATTGTAACCTCGTCAGGAAAAAGTGCTCTTAGTCGCATATGCTTAATCCACATGAGTGCTTCCATGACAAGACCTGCTTTCCCATAGACATCAATGAGCATTCCGTAGGTGTTATTTGTTGGTAAAATGCCATTTTTTGCCATTTCAATCCAACAAAGTCTTAATTCATCCCATCTTTGAGCCCTACCTAATGCTCGAAGCACAATATTATAGTGGATTACATTAGGGACATAATCTTTCTGCGATTTAAAAAAATCAAAAACCCTGAGAACTCTCTTCCAATTTCTCTGTTCCTTGAGAATAACAGTCTGCTCTTTTGGATTCAAATTCTCATAAAATGAATTAAGCGTCTCTTCAATATCATCACCAGAATCCAAAGACCGCAAAATGGAAGGCAAAACACTTCCATACTTCCTTTTCTTACCGTTAACAAAAGAACTCTTGGAGGCCAAAGTAACAGTATTTGATTGACTCCGAAGCTTAAACCCTACAGGAACCCCATTTAGTTGAGAGCTCTGATTCAGGGGAGGTGAACATACAATTTTAGTTTGAAGGGTCGGCTGAACTGGTTGTGAATTGTTGTTGGGAAAAGAACAGATTCCAGTTTGGGGGAAGTTACGGTGACGAAGTTGATAAAACCCTGGAAAAACCCTACCTTTAACAGAAGAATGAAAAGTGGAGGGCTTACACAGAGAAAAGGAATGATGGCGGCGTCTTTCCTGCTGTTGTTGTACGGAACGGTGAGGCTGCCTGTAACAATAATCATAGCAAGAATGGAGCATGTCTGTGGTTTTGGTGCGCGTAGCTTACAACAGCTGAAACTGGCGGTGGTACTGCAACATACAAATTTACATTTCGGCTCTCTTGGGCTCTGTTACTGGTTCCCCTCCTGCTTCAGCACTCTTATTGCGTATTTTGGATGGGTTTATACCAATAAAATTTTTGTCAGTTAAGTTTGATTGAGAAAAGCTTTATTAAGAAGTAAATTAACTATTTAGCTGTCGTTTAAAAAGAGTTTTTTTGAAAGAGCTTCGTACGATAGATTGTTTAGCAACATAAAAATAAAAAGTACTTTTAATTTTAATTATATTTTATTTTGTTATAAAAATTATTTATGCATATAAATATTATTTAAAGTATATTAAACAATATCCAAAGTACAATATGTTAATTATTATATAATTTTAAATCATATGAAACATAAATAAAAATATAACTAACCAAATCTTTTATATGGATTATAACATAAGTAAAACTAATATCAAAAATGAATATTAAAATATATTTTAAAAAGTCAAATAATATTATATAATTCTCAAAATAAACGTGAAGATGAGTTTGTGGGTATTGTGGAAATTATGTGTAAAACATAAGGACAAAAGAGACTAAAAAATAGACGTAGTAATTGATCTGAAAAATTTACTAAAAAAGTGTTGTTTTGAGAAGCTTCAAATTTGAGCTTCTTAAAAAGCTGTATTTTAGCTGCCAAAAAATATATTTACTAAAAGGGAGTTTTTTTATTTTATAGTCAAACACTCATTTTTTTAAAAAAACTTTTGAGGTGAAAAAAAGTACTTATTTGCCATCAAAAAGTTAAACCAAACAGACATTAAGTATTGTTGTTGATAATAATGAGATAAACAATTTTGAATGATTTTTATAATTTAAAGTTTCTTCAAAATTTTTCAAGAAAAATATATATTTATTCAATATAATATAATTTTTATAAAATATTAAACTAAAAAAATTAAAATTTAAATAAATTATAAAGATTTAGGTTTTTTTTAGATTCATAGAAAAGGATATAGTTGACTCTTTATGTCTCCATTTTGGTAACATGGGACAATTCAACTCCATCACCTAATTATATTTTTATTTGTCCCTATGAAACAAACTACATAACCAAGTTGAAAATTATTCGTTACATTCTTTAGGGGACATCGAGTTGGTGAACTAAAGAAACATGGGGTTAAAAGATTTTGTATTTTAATTCTCTTACTTATATTCTCTCAATCGAGCTTGTCGTACAGAGCTTGTCTAGTGCGGAGTATCCGGTTGACGTGATTTGTAAATTATTGTGTCAATCTAAAAATTTACTCAATGCACGTCCAAAAGATAACGAATATGAGTTCCTCCTTTTGAAAAAAGAATGTATAGGTTATGGTCTTGTGACTTGAATATCTCCAACTATTTTCCATTTATTAAATACTGGAATAGGTGTAAGACAAAATTTTAAACACATTGATACGTGCATGCCATTAATCATAGTTAATATAAATTTGAAAATAGTAATTAACGATTCATTTGCATATTTTGTCAATAATAAAAATTTATTAATGATATTTTTAAAAATAAGTTTTTCGTGTTTTTAAATATTAAAAAATAAGTATTTGTATGAATTCGTACTAATATATTTAAACTTATAAATATTTTTATTTTATTCAAAAGTGAAAAAATTTACATAAAATTTTAATGAAAGGAAATGTGTTTATTTAATAAAATAAAAGTCTTTATAAAAAAGAAATGTGATTATACTAATTTTGAAATATTAGTTATTAAAAATGACAAATTGGATTTAGTTCGCTATGAAATGAATAAATTTAATTTAATTTTTGATATAATTAGAAGTTGATTAATGAATAAATAAAATTTAATTTATTAATTAATTTTTTGAGACTTGAATAAATTAAGTTAAATAGTTGATTATACTAATTTTGAAATATTAGTTATTAAATTATTTTTTTTAATTACATACTTTTAAATATATTATTCCTTAATTTAGTAAAAAATTTGTTTAATAATCATAATCAAACTGATGAGTTTGATAATCTAATTTTTAACTAATTATTTTTTATAAAATTAAATAAATCGCAACTCCTCTTTTTTTTCATTTTATATTATAAAATTTTCTATATTTCCTATTGGGTATCGGAGCTCAAAAGCATAGGAAAGGAACAGTTTTTGACACTGAAAGTTAAAAGCTCTCTTGTTCTTCGTAAGAGACAAGAGGTCGCGGGGAATATACGTTTTTACTTTACCAAGTTCACAGCTTTTCTTGCAAAGATTATTAAAACCCAACTTGAGAATAAATAAACAAAAGGGTTCTTCGTCATGTATCATGACCAAGAAGAAATTGTATAAAAAAGGAAAGAGATCATGTTCTATAAGATCGGCTATTGATTTCGGTTTAATGAATTTTGATTAAGTTGTTTTATGATTAATGATCTTATGGTTTTAGATGTTTTGTGCTTCTACACGTTGAGTCAAAGTCGAGTCTTTGATGCTTTATTGCTCTCTTGTCATTCTACATGTTGAGTCAAAGTCGACTATTTGATGCTTTATTGCTCTCTTGTCATCTAAGTATTGGTGATTTTCTACAATTCTTTGACGCTTTATTGCTCTTTTATTATCTGAGTATTGGTGTTTTTTTTTTACAAATAAAGAGATGATGTATTTCGTTATATTTTAATTTTAAAATATATTTTATTTTTAAAAGTCGAATTATATTTTATTTATTATTTATTATTTATTTATGTATTTATTGTAATTTTATTACATAGTTATTTAGCGTGTCAGTTTTACTTTTTTTACTCTTTACCCTGCATCACTCTTTTGTTATCACATCTGCATGTGGGTCTATTGGAAACAACCTCTCTGCTATATAGGGATAAGACTGAGAATTATCAGACTTTCCTAAATCCTACTTTGTTGCGAAACTTTGGACTGGATGTGATGATGATGGTGTAATAATGATGATTAAGAGTATTCGTAACTATAATCTATTTTTATGGTAAGAATACTAATTGTAGTAGGTATTGATATTGAAATATAATTTTAAACAATTTGCTAAATTTATAAATTATATATTAACTATCTAATTGGAGTAAGTATTGGAATATAATTTTAAACAATTTGTTAAAATTAAAAATAGTTATTGAACTTGTATACAATTAGAAATTATATATTTGTTATGATTAAAATCCAATTAAAATTAATTTCAATATTATATTTTTAAATACTATAAAATCTATTACTTTTCAATATTTTAATCTTTATATTTTTATCAGAAATTTTAATATAGGCGAAACTTTTCAAAATATATTTTTAGATATCGTAATTATCAATTAATACTATTTTAATAAATTGTTTTAAAATATTGGAAATTTAATTTATTTTTGGATAAACTATTTTTTACAATTTATTCTTCTACCTTTTTACATTTATAATTAATGACTATATTTTTTGATATTTCTTAAAAATACAAAACATTTGAGAAAAAGGACAAAACAAGAAAGGTAAAATGATGGGTATAAAAGCAAATCAATACAAGCCAAAGAAACCTTATCTACCTTACAAGAGCCTACTAAGGACACGTGTCAGTTGGGGGCAAGTTGGGAGGGGATAGGTGGAGATAGTTACAGATAGAGATGAGTAGAGTGAGACAGTGAGAGGTAAAAATGAGAGGAGTTACCATCAAAGGTTGGGACTTGAGAGACTTAAAAAGAAGAGCTTTAAAATTGGAACCAAAAAAGAAAGGATCTTTGAATGTGAATTACCCCATTTTTGAGTTCCGTTTGTTGGGGGATTTCACGAGGAATCCGTAACTGAGGACTGGTTTGGGTTTGATTTTGGTTTTTCTTATCTTTTATGACCAATAAAGAATGCCAAAATAAGGATTGGTCAAGAACATTTGGAAAAGGAAGAGGTATCAACTCATTTACAGCAAATTGTTAAAGTTGAATCAAAGAAAGATTGACCCTTTTCCTTTCTTTTATTAAATTTACCGACTTAGAGTTGGTTAATTGTTTCCAAGAATTGAACTTTACGTCTTTTTTTGGTACATAAAGATGTAAACTTTGATGGGTTTATCATCATTTCTTGAATTATATGATCATCAAAACATAAGTTGGGTTCTGACGGAATCATCATACATATATATATATATATATATATGGAGAAAGAGAGAGAAAGAGAGAGAGAGAGAGAGAGGAGTAAATCAAAGTGCCATGGCACCTTATCAGATTAGAACTGGATAGAAACTTTAGTGTTAAAGACTCTTATCTAACTGTAGGAGACCAAACTTCTGATATTCTAAAGATAAGAACGATTTCAAGTTGCAGTAGTCAGGAAAAAAAGGAAAGTTTTTGAAGGAATATTGACCCTTCAAGAAGCTAAATTCCCGAGTCTCAAGTGAAAAAGAACAGTTGGGGGAGCTTAAAGATAGGACTAAGTAGAAAATATTGCAATGAGAATAGACCGACCAATCAAATATTCTGGTAAGTGAACAAAGAGTTGAGGGTAAAAGAGAAGACAAAAGTACTAAAAGAACAGTGAAATTAGAAACAGACTTTAACGTTGGTGTTAGTGAGAGGGGGAGAGAGAGAAGGGAGGAGAGGGTGGGGGTGGGCTGTTGAGAGTAGATTTTAGAGATGTGGTGGAGTTAGTTAACTTTCATGTGTGAGCTGGATCCACTCTTCAAGGTCTGACCCACTTTTGAATAAAATAGTCTACAAAAATTGGGAATTAAAAAGCAATGTTTTTTTCTCTCAAGAAACACAGCAAAAATTGGAGCTTCAAGCTGATACAAGCCATGTCCTTCTTAACTTTCAATCCCTTCATATAAAAAAGATATATTCTTTACCATTCTCCTCCCCTAATAATTCCAAAGTTTCCTTCTCTCCTTCAATTTCTTCCAATATCTCAACTGGGTTCTCTCAGTTTCCAACTGGGTATCAAACTTTTGATGCTAAGTTCAAGTCTAAGTATGTGAATTTTGTGTCTCTTTTGTGCTTCTATCTCTTTTGTCTTCCTACCGTGGATCCAAGTTCTTGAGCTATGAATCTGAACAACGGTAAGAGATCTATGTCCACGGCTAGTTCTAGTGCTGCTAGTGTTGCTTGGAAATCTGGAGACGTGGTCTCCGATCAGTTTCCGGCCGGTCTACGGGTTCTGGTAGTTGATGATGATCCAACATGTCTCATGATCCTGGAGAAGATGCTCAGGACATGTCTTTATGAAGGTAGGTTAGAGGTTTCTGTGAAGTCTAGTTTCTCTTCCAAATACTGGTCCTGTGAATTTTTTTCTATTTTTCGTTCCATTTTTTGTGCTTCAAATTTCCGATTTTGTTTCATTCTGGCTTCGTCAGACGATTTTAGAGGTTACAACGTTTAAAAGGATCATTTTTGTGTGTTCTCCGATGGTTTTTGTTGTTGATACCTTTGGTGCCTGAAGAATAATTTGGGCATGTTTTTGAGCTTTTTTATATCCGAAAATTTTAGTTATCTTTGTAATGATCTAAATGGAACTGTGGGTTATGGTCAAGCTCTGTTTCGGTTTGGTTTAGCTAATTTTGAAAAGAGTCCTGGTAATTTCACAGTAGTAATTTGATGTTATCAGTATGTGAAGTCATAAGGGAATCCTTTCAATTGGATGTTTGTGAATGAGAGATGAGAGGGCTGATGTTAGTATTGATTAAGTAGTTGATTCAGTTCTTTTGGCAATTTTTCAGTAACAAAGTGCAATCGAGCAGAGACTGCCTTGTGCTTGCTTCGAGAGAACAAAAATGGGTATGATATTGTGATCAGTGATGTGCACATGCCTGACATGGATGGCTTCAAACTACTCGAGCACATTGGGTTGGAGATGGATCTGCCAGTAATCAGTAAGTATTCAACTGCGATGGCTTCATTTGATTTGATCTGACTTCTGGTCCCATATAGTTTAGATTGCAGTTGCGTCTTAACACGTAATCTATGTGCAAAACAGTGATGTCTGCCGATGACGGGAAACATGTTGTCATGAAGGGTGTCACTCATGGTGCTTGTGATTACCTGATTAAACCGGTGCGGATCGAGGCCCTGAAAAACATATGGCAACATGTGGTTCGGAAGAGAAAGAATGAGCGGAGGGATTTGGAGCAATCAGGAAGTGCAGAAGAGGGAGATAGGCAGCAGAAGCAATGTGAAGAGCTAGATTACTCATCATCCGCAAATGAAGGCAGTTGGAGGAACTCAAAGAAGCGGAAGGATGAAGAAGAAGACAATGAAGATAGGGATGATACGTCCACGCTAAAGAAGCCTCGTGTAGTTTGGTCGGTTGAGCTTCATCAACAGTTTGTTGCAGCTGTTAATCAACTCGGCATTGACAGTATGTACCTATGAAACCTTTTGTTCAAGGAGCTGATACTTTCCCGGTTTACCTAAACAATGAATTTAACAATTGAATGAGCTTAAGCTGAAATATAAGTTCATTGGACTTTTTGAGAAAAATAAATGAGGCAATAAGAGTGTGAAATGTGGATACTATGATTCGTATTTTGTTCAGTGGTCTGTGCAGCTCATAGTTTTGACTAGATCACGGTAATCCATGGCTCAACATCCAAATTCTGCTTACACTACTATCTGTTTCACCCTAGCAAATATTGTTGCCTCTTACAATCCTTTCTTTTTGTCCATAATCAGAGGCTGTTCCAAAGAAAATTCTTGAGTTGATGAATGTTCCTGGGCTCACTAGAGAAAATGTTGCCAGTCATCTTCAGGTATGATAATCCCAAACATAACATGAAAGAATTAAGATTGTAGGTTCACCAGCATAATATTACTTTATTGCCAGTCGAGATATGTAACTACCTGCATATCTTGAAACATTTCCTTGAGCGGATACTGAATTTTCCAGTATCCCTTACTCTGTGGAACAGAAATATCGCTTGTACCTTAGAAGATTAAGTGGGGTTTCACAGCACCAAAGCAATTTGAGCAACTCCTTTATAAGTCCACAAGATCCAGCTTATGGGGCATTATCCTCACTAAATGGACTTGACCTTCAAACACTTGCTGCCACCGGCCAACTTCCAACACAAAGTCTTGCAACACTGCAAGCGGCAGTACTTGGTCATCCAACTCCAAAACCTCGGATGCCCATGCCCATTGTGGATCAAAGGAACCTTTTCAGCTTCGAAAACCCGAAACTGAGATATGGGGATGGGCAACAGCAACAACATTTGGGCAGCAACAGGCAGATGAACTTACTCCATGGAATCCCAACAACCATGGAGCCAAAGCAGCTAACCAGTTTACACCATTCACCCCAATCCCTTGGGAGCATCAACGTACAAATGAGTGCTCAACAAGAGCAGGGTGTTCAGAGTAACTCCTTGTTGATGCAGATGTCTCAATCGCAGTCGAGAAGTCAAGTGCTAAATGAAAATGCCAGTAATGTCTCCAGACTTCCATCATCCATGGGGCAGTCTATTCTATCAAATCCAATCACTGGTGCTAGTGGGGTCTTGGCTAGGAATGGGTTGACTGAAAATGGGAGAGGGGCAGTATATAATCAAGTTTCACAATCTGCTTCTATGTTGAATATCCCCTTGAGCAACTCACCAGAGCTTCCAGGCAACAGCTTTCCGCTTGGAAGCACTCCAGGGATACCCAATCTCTCATCTAAAGGGCCGTATCAGGAGGAGGTTAACTCAGAAATGAAAGTTTCTGGGGCAGGATACATGTCAAGTTATGACATTTTTAATGATTTGCATCAGCATAAATCCAATGATTGGGAAGTACAGCATGTAGGGTTGACTTTCGATGCCTCTCAGCAACCCAGCGCTTTGCAAAGCAACCTTGATGTGGGGCAATCAGTTTTAGCTCAACGTTACCCTTCTAGCCAAAGAAATGGACAGAACAGGAATGTATCTGCTGCAGCAAAGCCAATTTTCTTAGCTACGGAAGCAACTGAACATGGTAATACACCTGGTGTTGGACAAGAACTCGGTACCTTTTTCACAGAGAATATGGTGAGAGTTAAGACTGAGGGAATTCTTGACGCATGTTCTCAGACTACAGCCTTCAATGAACAGTTTGGTCAGGATGATCTCATGAGTGCACTTCTCAAACAGGTTAGTTTGTTTCCTATAGTATGTCAGATGCTTGCATTCAGGCATCATAACTAAATTCAAGAAACAAAATACTAAAACATTGTGTGAACTTCAATTTTGCAGCAGCAGGGAGGCACTGGATCATCTGAAAATGAATTTGACTTTGATGGCTATGCCATGGATAACATTCCAGTTTAAGACATGATCCAAACCTAAATCTCTTCTCCATTACAGTTCCAGCTGTACATACTGGCCGTTAGATATGGATTCAATTGATCTTCCAGGAAGCAGAGTATGACAATCTACGTGCTCTGTTCAGTAGTCAGGATTGCTTGATTCAGTCAGCCACATTTGCCGTGTGAGTATCAGGTTCTGCTGGTTTAAATGGAGCAAGGATATCAGACAAATCCCATTCGAAGATACTTGTGAAGTTTGTAAGATATTGCTGCATTATATGCGAAGGCATATATGTGCATCATTTTTGGCTGCACTTGGTTGGAAAATCTAGCAGGAGGAGCAACTAATTTGAGAGTGCTTGCGAGGATGTCAGTTGGTGGTAATTACTTAGATGCCTGCAGATTGTAGGATACATTTTCTAACTTAAATAACAGATTTAAGTTTGATTCTCTTTATCACTGATGTTTTAAATTTCATCTCTTAGAATGACCCTGATGTATATATCCAAATTTGATTGCACTTCCCACAAGTCCCATTTACTTCACTTCCATCTTGGTGTTTTCTTGTACTTCTGTTCATTTATCATCTTCAACGACGACATTCTTATAATAAAGCTCATTACTCATGACACTAGTTTCTGCTACAAGACAAAGAGTTGGTGTGTGCAGTAAGTTTTATCGCTATTGCTATAGGAACAATCGAGCTCTT
>JAOQMQ010000196.1:40597551-40608984 GCA_027563845.1 Erythroxylum subrotundum
TAGTTTCTGCTACAAGACAAAGAGTTGGTGTGTGCAGTAAGTTTTATCGCTATTGCTATAGGAACAATCGAGCTCTTAGAGTTTAAGAACGGTGGAAACAGAACTATTATAAAGTAGACGTAACCTGAAAACCAAATAGAGCTGATATGTAAACCTAATCTTGCACAAGAAAAGACAACTTCACAGCACTGGGAAATGGACGTTATGGTATCTGCCATAATCTGAATTTATACAAAGGTTCATATGCAATGAGCTCTAAGAATGAAACTGTGAGGTGGACTTCAATAATGCCTGGTTAAACCTCAAATTGTACAATTAGTCCTATGGAAATACTATGACAGCGTTTTGTATAGAACCCCCATTTCTAACCTTTGAGAGTATATTTACCAATTTTGTTGTTGACATTGTTCAGCACTCCTTAGTCAAACCTCCTGGTTAAGCATGAAGACACCAAAACAATGAAAGAATGCAAGAACAAGTAGTATTTGAATCTATGATCGAACCAATGCAAAAACCAGAATTGCCAAGATTGATAAAACTATACTTGATCCAGTCCTGGTACTGTCATTTGATGGGTAAATCGAAGGAAGTGAGCATTCTTCCCCATTGAAGAATACTTTAGACGGAAAACCATCTCCATCAACCACCTTAATTCCCGGTGTCATTTTCTTTTTAAATGAGATCACAGACTGTTGTTTTCCAGGGACTCTAGGATCCTTAGCTGGTTTGGCTCCATCTGTTTCTCCCACAAGATAGTTCAACCCTGGAAGACCCTGCATGAATATGGTGTTGTTGACATCGTTCAACAGACTTCCATTGAAGGAGTAAGTTGATTCAAAACCAGGAGCTGCTTTATCAAGTTGCACGGCAGTAAACCAATCAGGAAATGCAGTATCTTCCCAGTTGAAGACAGTGATCCTTGCACTCCATCCACCCGTGTTATCTGTATGAACATGCCAGTTGATACTGACTCCACAGTTATCTCCACATGGCATTGGGTTTGGCAATGATCGATGTTTTAGTGTAGACCATGCTATAGCCATCTTCTTACGGTTCTCGAAAGGAACAAGAAGTGCCTCAGGTGGTAGGAAAACGGCCGGAGAAGTGGAACTACAGGTATGTGCTGTATTACTGGGGCACCCACATGCACAAGTGTTGCATGGAATAACAGAAGCATTATAGTATGCAGAAAATGAAACACAGCATTTAGGTCTTCCTCCCCTGTGCTGTGTGATATTGCACACAACCTGCCAACTTGCAAATGCAGTGGAGTTTGATGGCAAACCACTTGGATCACGAAATTGGCTGGGGCTTACCCTTACTGGAGGGCCACATTGATAGTCTGGGTTGACTGTGCCATTAATCTTCCAGTTTTGTGGTGGTGTAAGTGTAGACTTATTGAGATTCGGAGGCATCTTATAAACCTGCATCAGGAAAACTGAGGTCGACTTACTCGGATCCATCGACCTTGGCAAGATTGTACCGTTTCTGCAACATGAAGGGATCAGACCCAAGTTTGTGTCATTGTATTTCGTCGGAGGCAGGTCAACAATCGTTGGCCTTCTTTGGCAGTTCAATACATTTGCAAAGTCCAGATCCTGGTAGTACGTACTCTGAGGCCCGAATACACAATCGGATGAATCAGCAACATAGGGATAAGCTCCTTTCATACTATTTATGAATTCATCATTCATCCAGTCCCAGCTCAATTTCCAGTTATCAAGACGACCAAGGGGATTATGGTTTGCAATGGTAACTTGTGCCCAGTAGGAAGACTCGTAAGTTTTGACGACGTCGTATATGATCGTAAGATCCCCATTCTGGCGAGGCAGAAACTCTCCCTCTACAGTGATGTTTGATCTGAAAGTTGGGTCTTTAATGCAACAAACATACATTAAACTGCCTGCCAAAACCAACATGCCAAAATCAACAACCAACACAAACAATCTTCAAGATTGCAAGCAAGTTCATGTGATCGAAGTAGCAGATTAGGACCTGCTATACCATAAATAAACCAACATGCTACAGTTGATTCTCAAGATGTAGAAACAGCACAAGCTGCTGCTCTTTCTTGCGTTTCCACGGACAGTATGAATGCATTGTTAAACCAGATTGAAAGATAAAACGAAAACGCATAGACATAAGTCAATCAGCTTGCTCAACTCATAGACTCGTCCAAACTTACCTTCGGTGACCGCCCTCGGACAAGAGAATCCATCATTAGCCAACGAGATGTTCCCCGGAAAAGGCACAGAGTCTAACGACACACCAAACTGAGTCCCGACCATCTTAATCTGAACGGTGGTCTGACTCGAATCACCTGCAGTTTCAATCGGAGTTTTGAGATCAGTCACTGGATACCCAGCAAAAACAGTTCCATTCCCCACATTAGCAGGAAAACCAGACCCATCAATGAGAATCGCATTAGAAGCAGACACCAAAATCTCATCTTGCTTAAAACCCACAAAAGCTTTCCAAGACTTAAGCTCATCGACACCATTGTTCTGCACAGTGAGTGTAGACTCGAACCTATAGGCTTGTCGTTTGGGATTCGTGGGCATTAGCTGTGACCCGCCGTCGTACTGGTAAGACAAGAACACCCCATTACAGTCCCTTCCCGCCGGCGCCGGAGCGTCTTCAGGTTGAGAGAAAGAGCCCCTCAACAAAACAAATATGGACAGAGAGACGAGATTCACGTAAAAAGCCATCAACTTGGTCGTTCGTGGCTTAGAAACAGAGACAGAAGAGAGACTTTTCTGGTCAAATGATGTCAAAACCAGAACTGAACACGAAAAGGTTTGACGCTTCCAAGTTCCAAGTGGTTTTTGTAGTAATTTGAGTTTTGGTGTAACTTCAAACAAGAGAATTGTGGAAGATATTCAGTTAGGACAGCTTCATAAGAGCTGTTTTTTTAGACACAAACTGAAACAAAAGATACTCTGAACTTGTTCTTATGAGTTCAGTTTCCAAAAGTCTTGGGATTGGAATTGATCTTAATTTTAAATTTAACTAATCATCGTAATTATAAAATTATAATGATAATCCTTTATCATTATTTATTATATTCATTTCTATTTATATTACTATTTTTTATACGAATCAACTGTCCTTCAAATTTTATAAAATTCAGTAACTACAAAATTTAAAATCTTATTAGTTAAATGATTAAGCATAAAGCGAAATCAAAATAAATGAAGTTTTGAATAATGAATTAGTTAATAAATGAGGGTGATTATAAATAAAAATATTATAACAACAATAACAATATCTAATAAAAATATCGTTGATATGTAGATTACGAGACAGAGAATAAATAAATAAAATTATTTAATAAAAATTTTAAATATTATAAATACCAACTTTAACTTTGAAAGGGATAAATTATGACCGTTGATTCTTACTATCTTTCCACTTTGAATTCGTAAGTTGGAATTTGGAAGCGGGAATTTACTTGCATACACACGAGACAAAAGTAATACCATAGACCGCCAAGTGTCCAATTATCTCCGAGGCCCACGTAATAGTTTCCGGACCCACTGATGTTCATTGAGGATTAGGTGTCGACATCTTATTGGACTACAGACTTCGCAAATTCTAGATGCCGTCGTTTTCAATCACACAATGTTCGTCGTTGTATAAATTATCATTTATTAGTATGTTTTTTTTGGATGATATATTTAAAGCTTTTAAAATATCTTTCCAATTTGTCAAGATTTTAATTGGGTGATCAATTTTTAAAATATTAATAATTTAATTTAAATTTTTATTTTTGATAATATAATATTTTTAATAAATCTAATTATTATTTAATATATTTTTAATAAAATTTCAACCTTTTAAATTTTTTAATACTAAATTAAAAATTTTAAAAATAGAACACTTTAAAATCAATTATATTTTTTATTTCATATAAAACAAGTTGGAGAATAATGAATATGCTTTTGAATTATCGATTCGTTGTGGAACCTACCAAGCCTAATTTAGTGACATTAGATTGAGATGCTACCTTTTGTAAGTATTGGAATTTTTTAGTTTTATGCAATTAAGATTTTAAATTTATTTCTCCAATCTTAATTTTTTAATATTTATTTGTGAAAGATATAACTCTTTTTTCTTAAAATATTTGAGAACTAAAAGTACATAATTAAAAATCTAATTATTATTTAAATTGAAATCATGCTAAAATTTGCTAATTGAGTTATCAACGTATTAATAATTTATTAAAAATGCGATTATTCGTAAAATAAATATTTTATATGAATTCTTAGCAATTTGCAATTGTTAAAAATGAAAATGCTAATTAGACAAGCTAAGGAATAAGTATTTTTCAATAGGCATTATCTAAGATAAGAGCATTATTCGTACGTTGTTTAATATGTTCACCGTACGAGGGATGCTGGTTTTCGGAGCTTTTAAGGGTCAAAAGTACCAAAAAACTGAATATTTCATAAACATCACGTGTTATTATGAACATTATACAGGTAACAAAGCAGACTTAGGCTTGGAAAAATATATCAACTATTATTTTTATTGACTTTTGTAAGGCTATGGAACACAAGTTAACATTTCATCAATTATATGATATGTAATATTAACTAAATTTACATAAAAAAAGAGAAAAAAAATATCTTGTTTACAACTATCTGGATTAAAATTAATTAGATCATGAATTTGATTTAACTAAAAATATCAATTGGATCAATCTTTTTTTTAAGAAAACATTAAAAATGACACCATTTTTAAAATAACGATCGGGTCATAGGCTGGCCCGACCATGATAGGCCTAGGCTGTTTTTGATATCTCTATATTTAATTGATACGTTTGAGCATATCTTTATTAGCTATGCATATGTATTTTATTAATTGAACTACTATTTTAAGTCAAATATTGGAGTTATAATTTTAAAATTGATAAAAAATAACGAAATAATATAACATTCGTTATTATGTAAAAGTAATTTTCATTAAAAATATAACAATTGTTTAATAATAATTTTAAAATACTTAAATTAATGTCACTTGTGTTGGCTTTTATATGATACTAATAATTTATTTATTTAATTATTTCACTAAATTCTCTTTGAATAGTAAAATAAGGGGGAATGAACAAGGATGACAATGGGCTAGGCTTGAGGCTCGATTAGTAGCTAAATCAGACTTGTTCTGACCCGAAATTTGTTAAATTAAAAAAATACAAAAATGACATTATTTTTAATTAAATGAAATTAAAAAAATGATATCATTTTCAGCAAATCAATGTCCTTTTTCTTATAAGGATCAAGTCTCAAGTCGAACCTTGCTTTACTTATAAGAACCGGGTCTCGGGTCGGACTTGGGCAAGTTTTATCATTATTATTTTTTAAAAAAGTACAAATCGTATAAAGCTAACCGAATAAGAAATAAGAAATTACTGGATTCCAATCAAACAATCATGATTGGATAGAACTTACCAAAAAGATGTACAGTAGTAAAGTGAATTGCGAATAAAGCAGAATATTCCTAACCTTTACAACTTAGTGGGCATGGGCATGCCTAAGAGCGATCTTGAATCTGTGACATGTGGACGCTTTGACTTTAACTCTTGTAAAAGTGATGAAATTGGACCATAAATTGAAAATTATAGCTTTGTCAAAGTATTTATACTTTTTTAAAAAGAAAAGATAAAGAGAAAAGATACTTGCCGTTGCTTTACATACTCCCTAAAGTGTGATTTAGTTGGCAAAAGTTAATATTAATATTCAAAAAATATTTGAAAGTTAAACCGATAAAATAAAAAGTTTAAAGTTTAAAAGTTATTAATTAAAATTTAAATAATTTGAATTATAATAAAAATCATTATTTTAATTTAATTTATAAATATTAATTTGTTTATTAAAGTATCAAATTAAAAAAAATTAAAAACTAAACACAAAAATTTGCTAATTCAAAATATTTACAATTGAATCCATCGAATCAGTTTTATTTTACAATTGAATCGAGTTTCATATTTTAATCGTCGATAAATATACAAATTTATACAATCTTGAATTTTTTTTTTTTAAGATCATGTTCATAATCTTTTGATAGTCAGAAGTTCTAAACCTCTTATTGCAATCTACTTTCTTGGATCATGTTTTAATGTAGATTTCCTCTATTGGTGTTTTTATGTCACATTATATTTTCTGTAATTATAAATAAATCACTAAAATTTAGATAATTGTAGAAGTTATATGGATTGTGTTATATCTTCTAACTTATAATAGCAATGTAGTTATTTTATTTTTTATTTTTAAATTAGCTCAACTTAATTTAATGTCACTAAAAATATCACAATACATTTCATATAATTAAAAGAATATCAAAGTCGTGTAACACGTAACAAAAGTGTTAGTTACACATCATGGATCGAACGAGAAAGGAAAATGATAAAAAAAATGTGAAAATATCTTATTTCGGTTTTATAATGATCAAAGGAGGTTTTCGAGGTCAAAACGAGCGCAAATTTACCGACACCTTTATGGGATCTACTAACAGGATGTGGTCAACGTCTTTCTGTAGGAGGATGAATCTAGAGACCATCTATTTTTTAAATGTCGGTTTTCAAAGGAAGTGTGGAGTAAGATCTCTAACCTAAGTTTTCTTGACTATTCCAATGATAGTCTTACAACTATCATACTGGAATCCTTCAATTGTAGATGTCTAAACATGAGAAGGAAATCCTACTATTATCGGCTGCTACATGTGCCCAGGTAATCTGGAATGAAAGGAGTGGCAGAAGATTTAGAGACCATTCTACTTCTCTCTCTTCTACCATTGAACTCATTACTATAAGCATCAGGGAGCAACTGATCATTCATCAGTTCACCCGACACTGTAGTGGAAGACTGGCCAATATTTGGCGAATATAGTCTACATAACCCTACTTAGGATCTATATTGCTTTCAAAAAAGAAGAAGTACATGGATCCGCTATCTCCGGTGGTGCTCTGTCACCTCCGTCATCACAGTCAACTTAGTTCGCTTCCTTTCTACACGACATCATAGATCTGATTAGTTGAAGGAGTAGGAAGGAGAGGTAATGTAGTTTCAGGAGCCTACCTAGTTGGATTTCCAAGCTGGGATTTCCGTTCCCCTAAGTCCCAAAGAGATTCGCCTTCTCGCTAAAAGTTCGAAGGAAACGAGTTATACTCGGTAAAGCTTCAAAATCCAATGGAAGAGTAACGTCTCAGTACCTTTCGCGTTTGCTACTGTGTGTAATCTAGTGCTGGCAAGCCTGCGTTGGTGATCCTTTCGCCGATTAACTTCCTCGCCTCTTCGCTCCACAATCGCTAACCCTAATTTGGAAATGTTTTGGGAGTCTCTGTAAAGCCAAGGGTCATTTTGCTCCTTTGGTTTATGATAGTTTGAACGTTTGTCGTGTAGTTTATTTGGGGTCTAGTGTGCACGTTGTCGTTTTCCTCATTGTATTGGAGCTTGAGACTCTGTAGTATTTTCACCCTATGTATTATACCAATCATCTATGAGAATTTTTTCAATTTCTCAAAAAAAAAAAACTTTACGTTCACGAATTACTTAAGCAAATACAAGAGATTTTAATCTTTATATATAGTTTCCATATCAAATTTTTTCGTCATAAGTTGGATATGAATCCGGTCCACGAATTTCTATCCCAAACTTTGGCCAATCCACTATATCATTTATTGATTTATTAGTCACGAGAAAATTCAAGTGACATACAATGCATATATTCAACTTTTCTGAAGAAAAAAAAACTACACATTTATCACAAATCAGAACCCACCATTTGGTCCTGGAACAGATTCTAGTCATGTCCAAATTCTTATGATTATATGATTATGGCTTTGAAAGTTTGGTAATTGTCGAAGAATGGAACCCACAAACAACACGTGTGTTGTTAATTTTTCTTTTTCCTCTTTCCTTTTTTCTGGTTTTATCTGTTCTGAACTTTTATGTCCACTAACTCAACCACCAAAAACAGAAAGGAGAGGTAACATCTAATTAGTTATACCTAATTTTTTAAGTTGGCGTAATTCGCATTCAATCAAATTTGATTCGATTTGTTAATTATGAGTTGATTTTAATAATTTATTTTAATTAATAAAATATTAAAAAAATTTCAAATTTAAATTTAATCAAGTTTGAATATTTAAAATCAAATTCAAAAGTAATCAAAGTATAATGATTCGTTAATATTAAATTAGATTTGAATTAATTTATCATCATTACATCTTACAATAAGAAATGGGCAACAACCATCTAAATCATATGTTATAATAACTTCATATATTTCACATTAAAATCTAATTAGTCGGACTTAATTTTTTTAATTTGAGTAACCTAAATTCTATTTCACTTTAAAATCCAGTGAGTCATACCTAATTTTTTAAGTTTGAGTATTCAAATTTAATTCAATTTGTTAATTTTGAGTTAATTTTAATAATTTGTTATAACTAAACAAATTTAAAAATGTGTTAACCATAAACTTAATTAAATTTAAATATTTAAAATCCAACTTGATTTCGATTAAATTATAACGATTCATTAATACTAAATAACATCAAAATTAATTTATCATTCTTACATCTTACTTAAAAAATGGACATCAACCGCTTAAATCATACCTTATGAAACAATGTCAAAAGACAAATTTTGTAATGAAAAATGCAAAAGGGTCGTGTGTTCGATTTGATTACTTTCTTGACAATGAATTAGACTAAAAAATTACATACTCAACCCACGAGAGCTGTGGTGGAGTAGCATGAATTATTTTATCCTTAACTAAAGTCTTGAATTCGAGTCTTGAAAATAAAGTTATTTTAAAACTTGTGCGCAGGAACGGAGATAGGTGGCGGCCAGTGGTGCACTGGGCTCCCCACCCCCAATATTATTAAATAATTATATATATATACATATGTATGTATATATATATTAAGGCAGGGTTATTTAAAGAATAGTGGTGCATTGGGCCTCTCAAAATTTAAAAAATTAAATATTTGAGCCCCTATTTTAAATTCCTGATTTCGTCAATGCTTGTGCGATAGAATTTTATTATCGAAAAAGTTCTATCTAACTCGAATTTGAATTAGTTGGTTGTTGATATGGAGTTGAATATAGGGTAATTTAACAAAAATAAAAAACATACTCAAAACGACAATAAAATGGCATAAAGGGAGATAGGTAGATGAAATATTTTGGATACAGCGTAAAAACTAAAAACTAAAAAAATAGGAGAGAGGACCTCATCCTTGCTCCGAAAGTACAGGAAGTGAAATAGGTGACAGCAGTTAGTTAGGTAAACAAGTCTTTGTAGGTACAGTAACTAGTAATTGAGTACTTGAAAGCTTACGAGTGAAGGGCAACCACGTGGAGCTTCCGTATTATTTACGCATCCTCTAAATTTCCACGTCAGCACGTGCCTTCGTATTTGAACAATCAACCTCGTATAGTAAGCGCGAATGAGATGGTCGTTGTCGTCCTTCGGTCTCAATTTATTTTCATCATTAAACGACCCCAATTTATTATGTGAAAATCACGAGACTTTTCTTATACCGAAATTCTCGAAATTTCTAACTTTAACGCTCACTCTCTCCATTTTTCAAAGTTTTAGGAGATATTTTCTTTCTCATTGTTCGTTCTCAAAACAAAGATTGGCCAGCAAATCTAGTCTTCTGGTGTTTCTAATTGTTTGTGGACGCCTGATCGAGTGTATTTCACTTTGTTTCAGTGGTGCTTTGCACCTTATTCTTTGCTTGATCATCAGTACTTTATTAGACGCCGCAACCTCTCTATGATGTCTCCTCCCTTCTCTTTTTCACTTGTGATCCTTTTATATCTTTAATAGTTTGGTCAAATGGCTGATTTTCAATAAAAAGTAATTATGGTAATAACTAAATAAAAACTGCAAGATTTAAATTTATGTTTGTTGCTATTGGTACACCTTTATGCACGAGATCATCATGATCTTCTTCTTTTTCATGAAGAAGAAAAAGATACGAGGGTCGGTCAATACAAATATATTATTTTTTGGTTTTTTTTAAAAATACTATATGTCAGATTAATCTTTAATGGCTTTTTGGAAGGTGGAGATGAGTTTTACTATACATAAAATTATATAAACAAAGAGGGGTAATGATCTTATATTTGTTAAGTGTGACATAAAGATGATGCAGATAGTGCCAGGGATGGATCCAGAAATTATTTTAAGTGAGAGCAAAATATTTAAAATACTCTTATATTATTGAAAAATACAAATATTTGTATATTTGATAAACAAAAAATTTCATCATTATTTTGAGCTTCTTACATATAACCTATTACAATCGTTCCCTACGAGTTCTCATATTTTGATATCGCTGTAAAATTTTCTCATTGTCAATATTACTGAAAATATCTTTCTTAATATATGTGATCAAACAGTCATTCATCCAAGGATCTCACTATCTTCATTGCAAGAAATGCTCTTTCCACCGATGCAGTAGCAATAGGCAAAATCAAAACTAATTTCACGAGTAAAAACACCAAAGGGTACACAACATCCTTTTTTGTTTCAACTAGCTTCTTGGCAAGATCACTAATCTCATTTAATATCGAAAATCGATCATCAGATTGCATATCAACAATATAATTATCAAGCTGATCACCAAGAGTAATAAGCTCTACTTTAGAGAAATCAGAAGGATAAAATTCAGCAAGCAGAATCAATTTTTGCTTATCAAAAGCATAAAAAGAGTCACTTGGATTCAAGCATGCCACACAAATAAGCAACTTGGTATTTACCTCATTGAAGCGATTGTTGAGCTCTTGAAGTTGCATATCAATCACAGTGTAAAATAATTCCACTTGATAATGATGCAAATTCGTGATTTTTTGTGCATTTTGTCTTGACCTTCCTCGATGGACAAAATTTTCATCCATATGTAGAATGGCAATATCATGGTTCTCACAAAATGAAGATGTTTCATCAAATAATGACTGCCACCCATCATCCCTCATCATTTGTAGTCGTTGTTTGAAAACTTTAATCAAAGAAATTGCATTGATAATGTATTGATCCTTCCTTTGCAACGCTTGAGATAATTCATTTGTGATGCCTAAGATTTTTTTCATCAAATGCAAGCTAAACACAAATTCATAAGATTGAATAGAATCAAGCAAATCATATGCTTCACCTTTTTGCTCTGAAGTTGTGTCTTCTTCCATAATGATCTCTATAATATCAACTATGGAGTCAAACATCACGATTAAGCTTGATAATGATCCATAATGTGTGCCTCAATGTGTGTCACCTGGTCTTTGAAGAGAAGTTTCTTGATGTAAACCTTTACCACTTGAAAGTTCACCATTTTTTATCCCTTAACCAATCTTACTAAATTGCTTCTCACGAAGAAGATCTTTTCTTTTACAAGAACCTCCAACTATATTTGATAAGCTTGAG
>JAOQMQ010000196.1:40610629-40658250 GCA_027563845.1 Erythroxylum subrotundum
TATTTGTTGATCCTTAATGCTCAGATGGTTTTAATCCTAATGCACATATAAATTATTCTTATTGTTGTTTCACAGTCTTTGTTGCTATTTACTGAAAATTATTGTTGAACTGTGTTTCTCCTGTATTCTGTCTTATACCGTTGATCTTTTGTTCTTGTTCTATTTGCTTAGTCAGTAATTTCTTTCTAATTCACGTACTCATTGGTTGTTTTTTGCCTCGGTTAGAATTTTCTTTTTTAATTTTCACTGATTTACTTTAATGTATATCAAATTTTTCAGTTGCAATATTCTTTATTAAAATGTTATAATGAATTTTACTTTGTCTGTTTGAATTGTCAATTTCTTCTTTTCACCTTTATTAATTCAATTTAAATATTCACTTGTTATATCTTTTCCTCCTCCTCCTTACAAAATTCTGTCCTGTATCATGCATTTCCAATTTTTCCTTCTAAATTTTAACTTTAACAATATTCAGTTCTTATGTATTTATAACAAAACCTATGTATACATACTATTTAATTTCCAAAGATAACTGGGCATTTGCGCAGTGACGACCTACTAGTTCACTCCTAAAGATGGTAAGTTTAATTCATAATGAGAGTCTCTTCGTTTTTATGATAACTTGAGAGCCACGACAAAAAAAAAAAAAAACTATTTGTTTAAAAATTTAAAGAAAATATTAATGAAAAATATATTAATATTAATTGAATTGAACTAGTCAAATCAATTGTTAATTTGCAATTAAATAATTAATTAAATTAAATTAACTTAAATTTAAGATAACATATTTACATTTAATCAAATTTATACTATAAATTTCATAATTTTAATTAATTATAATAAATCAGTCAATCAATCATGAAAAAAAATTATGAAATTTAAAAATAGCAATTAATTATAAATAAAATCAATTTAATTTAATCAGTTTATGATTAAAATAAAGTATTTAAACATTTCCTTATAATTGATAAACCATAATAAATTAGTTATTCGGGTCTTCTCAATAGGTCAAATTAAGTTTAATTAAGATTGATTTAGATATTTAGAATTAATTATATTTGAATTTAAATTTTCTTAGAAAGCTTAAATTCGATTGTACTCATAATTAACCTCATACACTTAAAAGATAATAATGTATAAAAAGCAATCAATATTAACTAGAAAATTTAAGGTTTGAATCCAAAACTTATCTTAATTGTTTTAAGATAAACCAAACATAAGAACACGTTATTATGATCTAATAGAGAAAACCAACATTAGCTAAAACCAAAGCGTTAAAGTTACCTAACTACCATAATTGTGATTTGGCAATCAATTATTGGTGCAAGGGGTCTAAATGGCTATGATTACATGCAACTTTTTACTTTTCTCTGGAGGAGCCTCTTCTTCTTGAATCTGCTTTGGCGCAGTATGGACATGGACATAGGACATGGTTAAAGCAAACATTAAATACGTGTCCAAAACGAAGTAAAGTGAAACGTGTCGGCGTCATCTTTTAGAAATTTAGACCTCCCCCTCTTTTCAACTCTGGATAAGAAATACTTAGGGCGCGGTTTGATTTGAGCACGAGATTGGGTATGGATATGAGTATAATAGTAAAAGAGAATGAGAATAGATATGAAAAATTAAAAAATGATGTTTGGTTTGTAACTTGAGTTTCTGTATTAATACCAATAATATTGTTTGATTTGTTACATTAATGGGAATGATTAGAACAGAAGATTTGACGTGTCAACTTCCTTTTTCTAATTTGTTCTTAAAAAATTTATCATAAAAATAGATGAAATTTGCAATACAAAAGTTGAATAAATTATGAAATTATAATAATTTATAATTTATGTATTTTTTAAAATATTAATAAATTTAACGTTTTTTAATTTTATAAGTATGGTAATTAGTACATTATATATTTAAAAATTATCTAATAAATTGATGATTGAAATTTAAATAATTAAATTAAATTAATAAATACTACTAAATATAATGCACTTTTATTTTAGTAGTTATATTTAAAATTATTTTAATATATGAGGGTTTTTTCACTAGAGAGATAAAATAAAAGTTACTTTAAAAATTTATATCCAGCCTTAAATAATAAAGTCAAACTAATTAATATTAAAAATTACATTAATCTAGGAATTTAAATTTAAATTATAAAATTAAGCATACATACTTTAAATAGTTGAAGTCTTCACAAAAGGGATGAATTTAATAGATATTTTTTAAAAAAATATTCACTAATTAGTCCTTAAATAATAAAGTCGAAATGAATAAATGTTATCCTATTTTATTTTTATATAAATATTTTATTTAATAATAAAATATAATTAATTATATTTATTTGGGACCTCCACCGTCAATCAGTCCACCGAAGGAGCCAAGATAAAGAGGACAACTTACCCACTACCTCATGCTGCTCTAGTTCTCTCTCTCTCTCTCTCCACTTCCTATCCCAATTTCCTTAGCAATTCATCTAAGTTTGATCTTTGTTCTTCAACTGCTCTTGAATTTCTCAATCTCTTTTTTCATTGATCATAACGAACACTTCTTTAGTTGCTTGCAAAATTTGCCGAAAATGGAAACAAACCACAAATTCTCACTCTATCTGCTCTCTCTTGTGATGATGATGTTCCTACACTCCTCCTCCGCCGCTGTGTCCGCTTCATTGCCGACGAACTCAAGAGTGTTATACCAGATCGCATGCACAATGTGCTCAACTTGCTGCAACCCAGTTCCTGCAACGCCTCCACCGTCACCACCACCACCGCCGGTACCTTCTTCACCCCCACCTTCGCCGCCATCCACCCCCACGTCGAACTGCCCACCACCCCCGTCCCCACCAAGCTCAGGCGGCGGTTCTTATTATTATCCCCCGCCGCCGGCTCCACCCTCCCCCACTTACGGCTACTACTCACCGCCACCACCAAAAGGAGCCGGCGGTGGCGGTGGCGGTGTGTACTACTACCCTCCACCTCCGACGTACAAAAACTACCCTACACCACCACCACCTAATCCTATTGTCCCTTACTTTCCGTTCTACTATACCAGCCCACCACCTCCGTCTAGTGGGTCCATAAAGTTGACGACTTCTCTTGGTCATTATTTTACTGTCTTTCTGGTTGTTTTATCAGTTTCTTTGTTTTGACAGAAGTTACCGATGAAACTGAAAGGAGGAATAATTAGGCAGATTGTCAGATCGGGGGAGAGTTTACAGCTGAGGAAAAGATAAAGTCTTTGGAGCATAACTTGATTGATCTTCAAAGAAGACGAAGAAAATGAACTTCTGGGACCATAAAAATGGCGTCTTTTAGCTCATTTTTTTGAGCTTGTGCATCAGAAGAGAACAGTAAAGTGAAGTGCTCATTTCCTTCCACGCACAGACACTGAACTTTTGTTTTTCTCTTGCTGTAGATTTGATTACCGACAATTTGTACTCTATCTTTGTTCTTTTGCTTCATGAAAACTAATGACTTAATAAATCATTTATGTTTATGATCATCCCAATTCATATATATATATATATATATATATATATAATGACTTAATAAATCATTTATGTTTACGATCATCCCAATTCATATATATATATATATATATATATAGTTTTCAATAGGATTTGATTGGAATCTTTTGTTCTTTTCAAGAGAAATCAAGATAACGACGTTTATTTTAATAATTTTGTGATTTATGTTTTATTTATTATTTATTATTTAAATCAAATTTGTTGTTTAGTATATATTTGAAAATATTATATATACTCAATAATTTATTTGGAATATATTTAAGCATTATAAAAATGTTTTCTTATAAAAATATATAATTTCTTGTTGATTTTAATAGGTATATTTGGTGAGTTTTTTAAATTTAATTTAGAGATGTATTTATTTCTTGCTCTCTTTTATTTGATAATAAGGAGTCTCTTAGTGTATGAGATTAGTTAGAACATGATTAAAACAGTAAAAATAATTTGTCCCAATCTTTAGAGTTGTCAAGTTAGTAAAAGAAAGGCCACCTTTATGGTTATTTTTATGAAATACAGAAAACAAATTTGTGTAATTTTTTATTTTTACAGATTTAAAAAAAAACTCTTTTGAAAAGAGAAAAGATTGTACCTTTTTTAGCCCTTTCTCTTTATTTTTTAAATATATATTTTAATTAGTGGGTTTTAATTAAAGAAAAAAAATGAAGTATTACTTTTGTTCTAAAAATGTTACTTTCAAGCTAAAGGAGAAAAAGGAACAAAGATACACATATAAGGTTTGTGAGCGGCAGGGGATCAGGTACTTGATGGTGCTTTTTAGAGTAGATTATTCTATTCCATCAGGTCCGTTTGTCGAGTCAGAATGATCTGGAATCGTCTGATTTCCTCTGGTCTGACACTAGATTGAGTGGTTGCAAGTGTGTAACGTACTTGAGTTTAGTGAATCGTTGACCACCAGATTTCATCTCTCGTTCTTGGAGAACGTGACCATGTGCCCACTATTAAAGTTCCACTTTTTTTTTGTCTTTTTAAAAGGCTTTAGAAATTTGTACGTTGAAAACCTTCTTGGTTTATACATCAAATTCTCACATTAAAAACTATTAATATATTAAAAAATTTAAATATAAATCAAAATTTAAATAAACGAATTCAAATCTTCTGTTCGCATTATAGTATTTTTATTATATTCTATTCAATTATATATATATATATATATACACACGTAGGGTTTATATAAATATGTAAATAAAATTTAATAGAATATAATAAAAATACTATAATGCGAAGAGAAGATTTGAATTCGTTTATTTAAATTTTGATTCATATTTAAATTTTTTAATATATTAATAGTTTTTAAAAACATTTTATTAAATAGAAACATACCCTTTTATTATTTTTGTTTTAAAAATCTCATGAAATATATTACATTTTAATTTTGTTAAAAATTTTCCAAAACTGTAATTCAAACTAAAAAATGCCTCATTTTTAATTATATTTTTAATAATTTACTTTTCTTTTTTCTATACAAAATTTTTGAATAAGAGGCTTTGACATGAATTTAGTGTATTTCAATCATCGTCAATAACTAGTTGAAATCGTACTGAGACGTAAAATCTGAGAAAATCAAATAATACGTAATCTTGCCCTTATCCAACAAAGAGTTATTCCGATATAAATTAGTATGCGTGGTATCTAAATTTTCCTAATAAATAAAATAAAAGAAGATTAATATGAAGTTTATTGAAAAATAAATTTTAAAAATAGTAGAATCCATTAGCATCCCCATCTAATTAAAAAGGTTTCTATTAGTTTTTTTTATAACATCTATCACTAATTAAGATGGTATTAATCAAAAAGTGTTACATTTACAAAATAAAAATAACAATGTTTTAATTTAAATTTGCAAAATTTGGGACAGTGTTAAATCTACAGTCTACTAAAATTGTTAGTAAAACAAAAAGATTGGCAATGAATAAAGTTTTAGCTCTTTCTTTCTTTCTTTTTTTTTTTTTTTTCCCTTCCAATATGTGAAATGGGACAAAGGAAATACAGAAAAAAAAAAAAAAAAAAGCTGGATGGCATGTATAATTCTAATAATGCGGTGGTTGGTTTGTCGGATCCGCACAACATAAGAATGCAAAATTGGAATCACATGGTCCAATGCCGGCTGCCTATCAGTTTACTAAGATTAGGTAAGTGCCAATCTTGCAAGCGTTGCGAGGGTCGAATCCAATGTCCGAGTTTCGAATACTATCTCCATTTGATTAGAGACGTAATGAACTGGGTCGGATCCATTCAGGCTTGAGCTCAATTCAATAATTGATGCTTGGACTCCAATCTAATGTCTAAAGTTTGAATATTATCTCATTTTGATTCGGCATGGTCAAGTCAGAATGAGTCGGGTCTACTCAGACTCGAACTTGAGCCTGGCCCGAGTCTCAATTGGGCTTGAAGAACTGAGCTTAATCTCGATTCTGATCGGGCCCTAGCAATCCAAAACTTTGTTAGACCGACTCGAGTCAAAAAATTTTAATTTTAAAATAAAATAGCATTATTTTATTTATATATGTCGGACTTCAGGCTGACCTCGTTAATAGAAAAGGTAAGAAAAGATATGTGGCATAATCTTATATGTTCTGAAGTTATATAAATAGTTATATTCCTTCTTAATTTAATTATTCAAAACTTACTATCAATTAAAATTTTAACATTTGATTTTATAAATTATATAAATAAATCAATTAGTATGATTAAATTACAAACTCTTTCGTATTTAATCCAGAATTAAAGAAATTATTCTATTTATAAATTAAATAACAGAATTAAACCACAATTTTTTTGGTACATAACTCACAATTAAATATTCATTTTATTGAAAAAGCATTACATCATATATCGCTATTTAATTTAAAAGTGTATAACAGAATATTCCTACTTCAATTAAATGCTTTATGAACTGAAATTTAAAAGTGAAAATTAAATTGAACTTAAAAAAGTAATAATTAAATGCTTAAATTTTCTTTTTTTTTAAAATTCTAATATAACGTTAGTGTTTCCATTAAGTTTGTTGACGTGGTTTGTTACGTGTTCTAGAAATCCTAATTAATGATATACAACAGCCAAAATTAATACAACTAACGAAGATTAGCGAAATGATGTCGTTTAATCATATAACTAAAATGACGTAGTTATTAAAAAATGCCAGTTTAATCTCTAGACACTTTTATCTTTTATTTTCAGTTTGTTCTCTCAATAGCCTCACTTTTCATTTTGCAATAGAACAAACTGAAAACGAAGAGCTAAGGGTGTTGGGAGAATAAACAGAAAACGAATGGTGAGAGAGTTGGGAGAACAAACTAAATACAAAGGGAACAAATTGAAAATGAAGGGTGAACGTGTCAGAAGAACAAATTGAAAACAAAGGGTAAGGGCGTCAGGGCTGCGTAAATTGATTTAGGGATTAAACTGTGTTTTTTAAGAATAATATCATTTTAGTTATATGATTAAACGATGCCATTTCATTATTCTTTATTAGTTGTATTAATTTTGATTGACGTATATTATTAGTTAAGGTTTCTGGAACACGTGTTCAGTGTCACAAAGGTTTGCTTTGGATTCGAACTTTTACCGCAAGTCGCGCCCACCTTCATACGACAATACTGCTTAGTCCGCTTAAGCAAGATTCTGCCTTCTCACGTGAATTTCACCGAACAAATCCATTAGCGCTTGAACATCTCACGCACACACAAGTGTTTAAAGTGTTTCTCTTACATACAAAATAACGCAAGTATATAACAGAGTAAAGAAAGCAACAAGAGATATATAGCCGAAACTAATCTTTCATTAACCCTTAACAAAATATTAACAAAAGATACAAGTACCTCCTTCTTGAAGCCCTTACAAGGAACTCCTTACTCGAAACCCTTACAATGAGAACTCTCCCAAAAGCTCTCAACTCTCAAAGCTCTCTCCTCTGCGTAATTTCTCTCAATGAGTGAATGACTCAATGATTGAATGGCTAATTCTCAACTCTAATGAGCTATTTATAGGCATCTTTAGATGACTAAGTTAAAATTCTAATAGGACTTTATTACCTAAGATCACAATCTTATCCTATCTTATCCTTATCAGATTATATCAAACTAAATAATAGATGACATCTTCATCCAATTAGGACTCTATCTAATAGGATTAAGTTACATCACATTAACAAGATAAAAGATTACCCTATTTAGGAATGATTATCCTTACCCACGAACATCTCCTCTGTCTTATCCTTCTATATGATCTTTATCTCTTAAAGCTGATGTTCATCCACTGTGATCTTATCCGCCACGTCATCCCCAGTTGTCACGTCATTGCTGATGTGTTTTCCAAGTCATCACAACTTATCCGCACATAGGTCCATCAATGCACGTCTATGAACAAGTCCATCTTCCATGATCAAGCTCACTCATGGTATAGTCTCGTCGCTCCATGTCTAAGTACAAGTCACAATCTGAGTTAATATAAAACCTCGTATATTTTACATACCTTCGACCTGCCTCACTAAAGTTAAGTGCTTATCTGCCTAGTCGCGCTCGCATGCCTTCGTGCATCCTCGCGAGGTATCACACGCCTTTACACATTCTTGCGCACCCTCGAATCCCGCATGACTTAGTTCGCCAACTCCGCACAGCCTCGCATCCAAATCTCATGTCTCGTCGAAGATTTTCGCCAATGCGCACCTACGCGTGCCCACGCATATCGAATCTTACCTGCTCTCAAGATCTTCGCCGATACTTCCCACATCCCTCGCCTACTTCGTAAGGTCCTCAGATTTTGCTCACCAACTCGTAAGATTTCGTCTTGTTCTCTTGTCAACACACCTTCCTCGTGCCGACCTGCGTGCCAAGCATTGGCCAAGGCTCGCCAACACTCGCAGTCTGAACTTAGAGATCTAACACTAAGCTACTTTAGCAAAATATATGACTAGTCGGTCCATTCTTCATTTGTTATCTCTTTAAATAAAGGTGGCATATATTCCTTTACATGTATAAAAGGGCCCTAATCAAAGAAAGTAGAGTTACACTTGTTTTGTGGTCCAAAATGAAAACAAAAACATCTAAATTGTTGTTGCAATTTAAAATTAATAAATTAAATTTATTTTGAAATTTTGAATACAACTATATTCAATTAAAAATTGATTTTTAATCAAACTTAAAAGTTTAAATGCAAAACAATGTAGCATAGAGGATTGGGATGAACAAGAGATTGGAAAAGAAACATTACATCAATGTTGAATTACTTGTAGTTGGGAAAAATAGAATCTAATCTTCCATTCTTTTGCTCTTCTCTTCATCTTCTTCTTCTCAATACAGTTAGCCCCACAAAACCTTTTAAAGACTATTATAAAATAGCTAACGACAATAAATAGACAAAAACGACCCTTCAACATTACACTTGAAATTGGTCAGATCAAATACAAACCCTAAATCCCCAATTATTAACCACCACCGCCTCACCCCTCACACTTCCCACCTACATACACTCCTACTAGACCACAAAAACCCTAAGCATAAACCGACCCATAAGACAAAGCCATCAACAACACTGCTGCTTGTTCTTCTTCTCCAAGCTTTCGCCTTTGTCTCTCCACTGATGATCTCTGCATCAAAACCTCCTTCCCCAATGCCAATAGTCTCTGCTTTAACCCATCTCCCAACTGCTTGTTACTGTGATTATGATTGCTTGATCCATTGTTGTGACCTCCTTTTCTTGGTTTTTTGTCGTTTGATGTCCCCTTGTTTAGTCCCAAAACATCCCTTCTCTTCTTCCTGCTTCTGATACCACACGCGTTGCATAGTGACTGTCAATGAAATGAAAACGAAAACATTAGATCGAAGATCAAAACTTTTTTTCCGAAAAAGAAGCGAAATCGTGATGAAAAGATTAACGAATGGTGGTCCGTGAAGATACCTTAGGCCCAGCTGGTCCTCCTCTCCAAAGAGGGGTCTTGGAAGTTCCACAATCAGCACAGGTTTTCTTCTGTTGGCTCTCTACCTCTGGTGATTTGCTACTGATATCTTCAGCCTCTGATCCCTGTAAAAATAAGATGAGACTCCTGATTAACTAAAGCTGGAACTAAAGATCATGGATCAACTAATCAAAGCAACTAACTTTCAACCTAAAACTCACTCTGTCACTTGGATCCAGCATCTTTAGCCACTATACTGGAGATCTAAGACAAACCCGGTTGAGAGAAAGATCAGAGTTGAAATGGGTATTCAACAAAATGAATCAAAGTCGGCTAGTGAGATGTATCTGAATCATACAGATCATTTCACTCAACAACGCTAGAGTCCGACAGAATGAGAGCAAAAAGAAACAAGAACAGAGATCTAACAGATTCGGCGGCGCAGAGATTAAAGATTGGAGAGATCAAGAATCGTTAACGGTGATTGAGACGATAGTGTTAAAGAAACCGACATGCAACCACCACGAGACAGAGAACCGGATAGAGAGAGAAAGTATTGTGCAAGTGTGATTTTAGAGAGTGGAAGAGAGACAGGATCACACGCACTTGAGCATGCAGGGGCGGATCTGAAAAAGGGCTTATAAATGGGACTCCAAACCCTAGCCCCGATGGAGGGTCCAAATGACCACAATGCCCTTGTGAACGAAACTATTTGACCCAATTGGCCTCCCCGCCAAAACCCACAATTTGTGGGATTTGCTGAAAATGAACAAAAAAAGGAGCGCCATTTTTGAGTTGGCCAAAAACAATCTTGTTTTACCAAAAAGCCTGAAAAGGGTCTGTTTTTTTGGCGCCACCAAGTTGGTTGTTTTGGCTCCAAGATGTGTTTTTTAGTTTGGGAGTGTTTTCTTGACTATTTTATTGTAGTTTGAACTTTGAAGTGATGACATTGTTGGGTTCTTGAAAGTTACTTCATTCACATAATGATTGGGGAGGTAGGTCAAGTCAAAACTTGGAGGGGTTGATGTCAATTTACATGTATGAATTGTTGCTTTTGGATAAGACTCAATTTTTGGAGAAGATGTAATAATTTGACATATTGGATTCAATTAATGTTTGTATATATATAATTCCAATACCTAATTTCAAATTCTTCGAAAGGTTTCATCACCAATTGAACCACTTATGCATACCTACAATTGAAGGATAGCAAATTAAGTAGTGTTTAATTTTTTAAAAAATTTTAATTTAGTGTCAAAATTTTTAAAAGTTGTGAACATAACATTGGTCACTTTGGTAAAAATAAAATTTAATTTTATTTATGTAAATTTTTAAATTAGTTATCAAATTAAAATTTTTAAAAATTTATTGCTAAATTTAAAAATTATAGTTTTTAAATTTGTCATCTCTAAAATTGTGTTTAGATCACAAATTCATTAATGAAAGTTGGCAATGGAGGATGGTCTTTTCTGCACGCATGGTCAGCTTCTGTTTTTTTTTTTTTTTTTTTAAACAAGGTGATGATACATCACACAACCTCAATTTGTCCACATGCGGGGTAGAGACAAAAGGTACAAAAAGATATTTCATTTAACAAGATTCAGAGAAGATAAGGATTATTTTGTAACTAAATTAATTGAGATATGACAAAAGGTGCTATCTTTGATAGAGCTTTATGTGGTGGACAACATAAGTCAGATAAATATGAGAGAAAAATAACGATTAATCGATAATAGACATGTATTAAAATTTTACAAATATTATTATCAAATTTGTCATTTAATTATGAATTATTGTCTTGGCAATCGATTTATTTAAAACACTTAATTTGTAAACTATTATAATTTGTAAACTATTATGTCTTTCTTTGATGATTTATTTAACATAATAATAATAATAATAATAATAATAATAATAATTTATTACTATTACGTGAGGATATCAAAAACAATCTTTTTATTAAATATAGATGCTTATTATTATTATTATTATTATTATTATTATTATTAGGACTACTATTACTGAGTATATTAGAAACAATCTTTTTATTAGATAAGAATGCATATTATTGAATGTTTTTAGATCCTATGCATCGGCAAGAATTCAACTGAGTAATAAGGATGAAGATGACAAAATTCACTAGCTATTGACAGAAAGAAAGTGAGAGCTCAGGAGAGACCCTACTTTTAATTGTCTTCTCCTCGTGAGACCTGGCAATGCAAGTACAAGGACCACCTAACATAAAACATATAATATAATAAAACATAAGCAAAGATCTCCAAGCTTTTCAACCAATAGGTTTGGAAAGATTTGACAGTAGCTCAAGTTTACCTGAAAGAGAAGCTCTTGAAAGCTCTGCAATTTTCTTAAATGTGTGTGTGTTAATGGGGTTATTGCCCTTTTTTTGGTTGTTAATGTCATTTTCCTTTCAACCCATATTCAACTTCTATAACAATAAATTGAGGCTGGACATGCTCGAGAATGGAGCCCTCTTCTAATGCAAAAAGCTGAGAGTAGAGAGGCATGCATTTATATCCAACATATCCATCCTGTACTCAAACTCCACTTTTAAATCACACGAATGTCCCATTTAAAATTTTCTAACAAAATGAGTACGTATGAGGACAAATTTGAAGCTTCATCAGTTCATCAGTTTCAAAAACATAGAAACTTCTGCACCTCAATCAATAAATGCAGAAAAACAAAATATGTGCAGCATCAAGTTTGCAGAAGTATGTGGTCCAGTAACAAGGGAGGTGCTTAGATTAAGCCAATTTGAATGCTTAACAAGTTCTTGTTCATGTTCTTAATTCCGAACAAGTCATCAAATTGGTTAGTGTGCTCTGAGCCTTATCTCTTAGTGACATGTATGCTCGCTGTAATATCCCAACCACTAAATGAAGTGAATAGAACATGAAACAAGTGTTGAGAGTCAAGGTATGCGTTTATATCCCACATATCCACCTTGTACTCAACTCCATTTTAAATGATATGAATGTTCCATTTTAAAGAGCTCTGTGTCACTGCAAAACATTTTTTCTTATATTACCAAGAAACAAATGTGTACTTATGAGGACAAATTTGAAGCTTCACCAGTTCATCAGTCTCAATAACATTGGAAACTTCTGCATCTCAATCAATAAATGCACAAAAACAAAGTATGTGCAGCAGCAAGTTCACTAAAGTAAGTGGTCCACTAACAATGGAGGTCGTTGGATTAAGCTAATTTGAATGGTTCATGGTCTGAACAAGTTCTATTTCACGTTCTTATCCTGAACAAGTCATCAAATAGGTTAATGTGCTCTGAGCCTTATCTCTTAGTGACATGTATGCCCGTGGCAATACCCCAACCACTAAATGAAAGTGGTCGAACTTGGAACAAGAAGGGGTTATTGTTGGTTATTAGGATGTACCTGTTCTGATTTTACCATACTGGCAAATCCTCGCCTACCTGGCAAGTCTGCAAGCAACATTAAACTAGTTTATGGCATAAAGAAGTGAAGAAAATAACTAAAGGGGACCAAAACGTGGACATACACCAATAATATATATATATATATATATTCTCAGGTACCATGTTTAATCAAACGGTATCCACAATCATTCCACAGGATCCACATATAAATTGGGGAGAAAAGAAAACATGAACTCAAACTCCCCTGAAATACACCAGGGAGACAAAATTCGTGGGTATAGTCTTGTTCATGCAAATGATGATATCACAAAATACCAACTCTTAAACTATTGGCACAACTTAGACTCCAAAAGATGCAAAGAACTTCGACGCTGCACACATTTAAGCATGCACCAGTATAATCACTTGGTGATTCAAGCAACTGGCCTGCTCACGCAACCATCCTTGGCCAGAAACCTGTCTCCTCGGCTTCGTCCTCCTTATTTGGAGAGTTTAGTATAGAACAACAGCCAAGGCAATTCTTCAACCACCACAGACACTAGACCAGACTATGACCAGACGCGGGGAGCCATTGACCAGACTCACTTGACACCAAAATATTATCAGCACCATCATGAACTGTTGTCACAAAAGAATATATCCCACCCTGCAAGTTTTGTGAATCATATAAACATCCCAACCTCTAGATGGAATAAGCAGCTAGTCATATTAGAAGAGCATAATGTGAGCAGTAGTCATAAAAAATTAAGCTACATATCTAACAGCCTGTTATCACATTACATCTCATATCAAGTTGAATGTTTACCTTCAGCTAAAGTTGAATCCACCAGATGGGACCGGAAGCTGGTTCCCACCAAACTGAAACCCCTGCTGGGAAGCATCGCCAGGGGGTAAAGTCTCTTCATCCTCTTCTAACCAATATGTTTCAAGAATCTTAACTGCCTTCTCATAAATTTCGTTGTTGTCATGACTTTGCAAGTTTTCGATCTTTTCCAATCCTTCCGCATCATCTATCATCTGGGCATAGAAATTAACATCTCCACTGTTTCCCAAGTTCTTTTCAGCTTCCCCAACTTTCAAAATGTTCTCTAATCCCTCAAGACACACCGTGACAATCCTTGGATCAGGGCATACAAGGATATCACACAATGGTTTTATACACCCCTCACTTACCAAATACCTAACAATCATGAAATCGTGGGTCAATCAACTCTGTGACAACAGAACTGTTGGAGTAAAATAAGAGGAACTGTATTAACTTACTTGATTTGCTCACTGGTACCACCGGAAGTAGCATTGGAAATTGCCCAAGCAGCTTCTTTCTTTATGTCAAACTCAGCATTTTGAAGCAAATTAATGAGAGGACCAATGAGACCGGCCTCAATTACAGCCTAGATTTTGTTTTTTATTAACCAAAAAGATTGTTAGCACAGACACAAGTGTACCTCTTGCGCAACAAGACTGTTACCAAAAGGGGAACAGTCAAATCAAATAATATGGAAAAGTTCCCACAAGTTATTCATTTGCTTCTCAATCCACTGGATCAATTAGAATGGACAATAATTCCAAGGAGATAATCACATTTCTTGTATGCTAACCTGAATCTGTTCCCTGTTTCCAGCTGTAATGTTTGAGATGGTCCAGCAAGCTTCTTTCTTGATGCTCTTTTTGTGATTGTGAGTTAATAGGCTCAGCAGGCTAGGAAGTGCACCAGTACTAATTATGCACTGTCAAGGTAACCAACAGTAGTTATTAGCCATACTTTGAGTAACGAAAAGTGTGAAAATTTAGTAAAAAAAATTCCTAATTAAGTCGCCACCAACCCTAATAGAAAGGAGAGGGATATAAAATAACTCGGGAACAGATACGTAACAGGAAGGAGGCAAGGCAAAATTTGTTTGTTGGAAGAATTAAAGGGACAATTTGTTTGGTTTAGAGTTTCCAATATATTCCCTAGGTTCTTAACTTACTAAGTATATTAGAAAACCACTGAAAAGGATGCATGACAGAAACCAAGTTATTCTGTGAGCTAACCAATCTTAAGCTTTTAATGCACTGGTTCTCAAACGATAGATTCCCCAACAAACTTATGTACAACATCATTCTGCCATAATTGAACAATTAGCATTCGGAATAACTTGCTGCTTAAGAAAAGATATTACAAAGGAGACAATCTTCAATATCTTTGATAAGACGGTACCTGAGTCTGCATATCATCCCCAGTAACAATATTACCCACTGTCCGAAGCGCAGGAACAAGCACCGAAGGAGATGGATGTCTGAAGATATGCAGAATGATGTAGAAAAGATTACTTTTCATAATCCACGATTAAAAGTAATGAAAAGATTTAACTTAACAAGGCAATACTAACAAGAGGAGCTCAACAAGTCGAGGGCAGACACCAGCCTCAATTACAGCTTGTATTTTGTCATTTGTACCATCCGAAAGATAAGAGAGCGCCCAGCATGCATCTGTTAGCACTTCTTCATCACTTGAATGCACAAGCCGCGCAAGTGCTGGAAGTGCTGGCCTCACCTGCGCACCAAATGTTGTTTGTTAAGAAAACACCCAAGGTCCCAAAACATGCAAAATATCAGAAAATAACCTGCTCAAATGGAGGCTGTGGTTTGCCTCTGCAGAAGTTTGACAGTGTCCAAGTGGCATTCCGCAACATTGAAAGCTTTGCATGCTCATTTAGTTGTGCAAGAAGTGGAACGAGGGCTCCATGGCTGAGAACAAGATCACGACACTTGGGCGAGTCACCAGCAACATTCCCTAATGCCCACACAGCCTACAATTGAACCAACAGTTAAGATAACATCCTTGAATTCTCTACCATCACTTAATCTTTTGGGTGAAATTTTGAACTTCAACTACATACCTGCTCCCGGACATCATCACTCGGCGAACCAAGAAGCTTCACAAATATAGGAACTGCACCATGATCAATTACCACCTTTGTGTGTTCCGATGTTCCAGAAGCAATATTTGTGAGAGCCCAAGCAGCCTCAAACTATTACAAGCCACAACAATAACAAATGAAAACCATAATTTCACTCCTCTTACCAACTAGATAGATACAGCTAACACAAAATCATCGACCAATTAGGCAATTACATACCTGTAGTTGGGGGAAATCCTCCCTAACTAGAAATTGAACAAATCTAGGAACAACCCCAGATTGTATAACTTCCTCAATCGGCGGGCTTTGTTCTGATATCCAGGAATTTGCGAAACAAAGAATAAGTTATCACTATGGAAAAAAAGTAAAAATCAATGGAAACTGAAAACCCATAGAAAATGATTTATTCGTACCAATTGAAAGCAACTTCCTGAACTGAGTAGTAGCTTCAAGTTGCAAACTGTTATCCTCGGACCAAACGCCAGTAACCATCGAAGGCAAACTTTCCAACTGCAGATTTTTTTAAAAATACGTTTACCAAACCGTCAAATCCAAGCAAACCAAAAAGATATAAAGCATCAAAACTAACCCTAGTCCTAAAATCAATCAAAACAATCCACTATCACCGATACACGATAAAGATTCAAACTTTAAATTAATGTTTATGCACAAAGAATAAACCTTCTTTTCCATAACAGAAGATACAGTCGTGGAAGCGAATTGCTGAGCTTGGAGGCCTTCACGCCGCTTCTTGAGCAAGCTCTCTTCGCGCTTACTCTTACGGATCTCCACCATGTTGTCCTCTCTTCTCCGGCGACCCTCATCGGCGTCGACGGCGACCTTGTACCGGTTCCGGCGAACTTCGGTTCTGGCGCTGGGTCTCAACGACATGGCTGATGCAATCTAGAAGGAATCGGAGACCCTAAAGTAATATGCAACCAGTTAGGGTTTTGCAGCAGATCGGAAAACCCTATAAATTGATTTATCAGTTATTCTGAAAATGCAAGTATGGACCAGAGCACAAATAAGGTTTAAATACATTTATTTGTGTGTTTTTTTTAAGCCGACCAGGTCCTAAGAGGTCCAATTGTGAGAATGCGCCTTTAAGTCATCTATTTTCAGACTAATTTTTATTTATATTGGACCAGTCCGTAAGGAGTAAAGTATTGATCAAACAGATTTTTTCATTCTTATAACTTGAATTCGAGACTTCTGGTTAAGGGACGAGAGTGTTGAAATACACAAATACACAAATAAAGGTTTAAATACATTTATTTGTCTATTTACAGGAACAACCCTTGCAGCAGGAACATTGATGTAATGACACTTGAGAGCCAACTAAGCGTTTTTGTGTATGCATAAATATATTCCTTTTAATAGCATATTCTCTTCTTATCCTTCCGAGCAATAATATGGTTACATTGAAGGAGTGGTCGGGTAATAATAAATTGTGAGTTGCTTATAAATTAAAGCCCAGTAAAATGACGTCGTTTTATTAAATAGGTCAGGTTAATTTTATAAGGTCGAGCTAAATTTATATTTTGATAAATTTAAATTGAGGTTGCGTTTAAAAAATCTCAAGAGGTTCTACCTTATAGAAACACTTTTTAATGGAACTTCATAGGATTCATCTCTTGTCCTAAATATTCACTTGTAACATATCATATCTCAATATATTGGTGTAATTTTTCTACCATCTGTACTAGTCGTTCAGTCATAAATACCTCCATATTTTCCTGGGTAAAATTCGACAATGAATTTAAGTCAATAATTAGAAAACTTTCTTTTCTCGGTCTTGATTCGTATAAATATTTGGAAATTATGATCCTAAAAAAGTCAAATTTTAGATTAAAAAGACTATGGAGTTAATGTTAAAAACTAAAAGATCTAAACTCAGTTTAATCTTAGGCTTAAATTATATATAAAATATATAATAAAAATATTTCAACTTGAAGAGTGTTGTGATTAAGTGGGATTCGAGGACAATTGAAGTTAAACTCAAACCTTTTAATAAATAAATTGTTAACTATTATTAAGATTTTATTCAATAGATGTATTGCAACTCTACTTCTGCATTATGGGCCGGGTCAATGATGGGTGAGCTCTGACCTTTGATTTATATTAAACTATCACTATTTTCTTTAATGTAACCAGAGCCCATCAGCCCTATTAACGTATAGAAGTGATTTTAATTTAAAATTATCTAAACCTATAAAGATGACTAAAAATTGGGCTTTAAGTCTAATTTGTATACCTAATTAATAATAAGAAATAAAAAATAGATTATATTATTTCAAATAAATAGATTAAGTTAAATTTGAGTTTGTACTTAGAAAATTTTTTAATTTCATTGTCAACTTTACAAAACTATATTTTTAATTACTAGTACTCTTTTCGATTACTTTAGGCTCAAACTACAATTTTTAGGGTTTAGGATAAAGTTTGGTGCTTTTAAAATGTGATAAAACTCATCATCCTAAGGTAACAATTGCATTTGTGCAACTTTGTAAAGAAACAAAAAAAAACAAAATATGATATGATTAGGTTAGTCCAAATAGTCTATAAAGATTAAGTTAGTCGAGATCAATTTGTAATTCAAACAACAACAATAACATCCAACAAAAAGTCTGAGAAAGTTTAGTAATACGCAGTCTTATCCTAACTAATAGAGAGATCTAATTTGTAATTCTAAGTGTATCAAAATTTTTAATTTTTAATTTTTAATTCAAGTTTTAAAATTTTGAGATTACTTTAACTTTTGTTACTTTTAATTAATAAATTGTTGAAAGTTAAAAACTAACGGAATAAATATTTAGTGATTTTAACACTCTTTTAATTACAATACAAAAACATCCTAAATGTAACTTAGAAATTACATTTCTGTTATATAATAAAGAAAATGTCTCACATATCAAGAATTTAAGAAGGAAATGGTACTTTTGTTTGGGTGGGAATAAATAGAATATATTTTAATAACTTGGATAAATTATAAATCAAACAGAAAGTTGACAAAATCAAATCCAACGATCAACCATTTTTCCAACTTCATATAATAATCATCTTAGAAGATAATTCAACCAAAAAAAGAAAAACTCAAATATAGTAGTAAAAGAAGGTCTACATCTCCCACATTCCCGGAAAATCCTGTTAATCCTGTTCCAGCCTTCTTGGAACAGGATTCTACGGATAGTTAGCTCCTTCCAACCTCTGAGGAGAAAAAACAACAACAAAAATAGTAGTTTCTCTTGTCTCACCGGACACCTCTTGTTTTTTTTTTCCTCCTCTATCATAAAAGCCATGGATGCACGTAATAGAAAAAAGAATTTCCATCTCTCTCTCTAGCTTGCTCGTCTTCTTCTCCACTGAGAAACCTCCATGAGCCTAGCAGATGCTATGAAAGACATGGAAGAATTCCGGGTGGCGAACCGGGAGCTTGCCTCAGGTAAATGGAGGTTCGAAACCAGAGGACTTCCTCCGCCCGAGGTTACACATAGTCGTAGAGTTGAACCTCTGCGATCTTACAGAATCTCAGCATCTGCTACACCACCATCTCCGTGGAAACAGAGCTCGTCCTCCTCCAACTGGGGCGCGAGTGACCCTGAATTGAAGAGACAAAGGCGGGTGGTGAAGTACAAGTCCTACGCGTACGAAAGGAAGGTGAAGGACTCTGTAATGAGTGGATTTCGATGGATGAAGAACAAGTATAGCGAGCTTGCGCATAGATATTGATTGGAGAGAGGGAAAGAAATCTTGATTTTCCTTCAACTTTCTTGGATATTAGTTGGGTCTTGGCAATAGAAATTTCATGTTGGTGTTGATGATCATGATCATGAAGCCAAAACCTTGGAAGAGAATGATTGGTTACAGGGAGATGAGATTGAGATAATCATAAATCCACTGTCTTCTGTCCAATATTACGGTGTCTTATTGTGTCTAATAAATCTCAGCCATTTATTTATGTAGGATCCGCATGGGGCCCGCATGGGTCCCGCAAAATAAGTGGCTGAGATTTCATGAGACAGAATAAGACAGAGTAAAACTAGACAGAGGATCTGGTTTCGATAAGAGTCCAGATCTTCTGTCCAATATTATGGTGTCTTATTGTGTCTAATAAATCTCAGTCATTTATTTATGTAGGGTCCGCATGGGGCCCGCATGGGTCCCGCAAAATAAGTGGCTGAGATTTCATGAGACAGAATAAGACAGAGTAAAACTGGACAGAGGATCTGGTTTCAATAATCATAGTTTATTTGTTTTGTTGTGAGTATCTTCCTTGTACGTACGTATGTATGCATATTATTATGATAATCATTGGGCTGCTGAGATTTCATTTAGAAATTGCTTTCGAGGAAGTTTATCTTTAGCTGGGCTTATATTAGTAGAACTTTTTATTAGTAGGATTTTTTTCTGTAGATATTTTCTGAGAAGAAATTGTATAAAAAGCAATTTGAAGCTCCAATCATAATTACAAGCGGTTAACAAGTTGAATCTATCTATTATCAATAATAATAAATACTCTCTTTTATCCAAAATAAAAGTCGTATTTGAAGCTCCAATCATAATTACAAGCGGTTAACAAGTTGAATCTATCTATTATCAATAATAATAAATACTCTCTTCTGTCCAGAATAAAAGTCGTTTTAGATGGTTTTTAATTATTCAAAATAAGTATCGTTCGTGACTTTTTATGCATGTTTATAATTTTACTTCCAAAATTACCCTTTAATTTTTCTCACATCCTGATTACACAGATTATATTTTAAAGACAATTCAACATGTAATTAATAAGGGTATATCAAATATTTTATTAGCTTTCTTAATAAATATGCATCTCTCTAAAATAATTTTTATTTTGGATAGGAGAGAGTACATAATGAATCAAACTTTATCAAATTTAATTTTGACAAAATATTACAAGTTTAATTAATTATAAAGAAATTAGATTGACTCAACTAAAAATCAATAGAAGAAATTGTAATTGAATGTACTCTCGTTTAATATTAAATTTTGTTCTTTAAATTTTAATCTAATTTAATTCATTAATTAATTATAAAATGTAATTCATTATCAATTAAATTTTAGATATAACCCAAAATTTTAATTTTATAAAAATTACTTTTTAACAAATATTTCTGTTTTATTTATTAAATAATTTGAATAAATAATTTTATTTGGGCTTTGAATTAGAATTTTCGTTTCCCTATGCTTTGGGAGTGGATCTGGACTCGGGAGCTGCCCGTTCCCATGGATCCGTCTTCCACTATTTGACCGTTTACGCTCCATTTTAAACTTATACGAACAGTATTCACTCCCCGTCACAGCTCCCCACGTGTAAAGTCAGTAGACTACAGTCACTCTCACGGGTCACCTCAACGTATCTTTATCATCTCCCCAGACCAAGTCCACGTTTGGAATTTGAAATCGCTTGCCCTCCCAAAGAGACGTTACGACTTACGACCCTTTTACTTTTTTAAAATAATAAAAAATAAATCAAAACAATATAATTATTGACAATAATAATAATAATTATTAATTATAACATACAAGACAGGAACAGGAGTATTGTTTTCGTTTGTGTTTGAGAAATAATTCAAAGTACTGTTTGGTGTTTTTGTCTCCATTTAATGCATTTGAACTACACACCCACAGACAATTTCCACTCATTACTTCCTCTCTTCTCATTCTCATTTTGAGACTGACCCACAAGGGAAAGATTCAACTTTTGAACCCAAAACTCTCTTAAATCTCTGTCCCAAGTTCTTAAATTTACTTACCTTCTGTAAATGCACTAAATTTGTGGACTTGGGTTGATCAGGAAAGAGATGATCATTCGGAGAGACTTGTTGTTGGTTTCGTTCGTCTTTCATTTTTAGTTTGTTGTCAAGTAAGCTCTTTTCTTTTTGTGTTTGCTTGCTTTGAATTTGATGTTTTTGATTTTAGGTGTTTGGACTTTGGAGGGTGGATTTAAGTGATTGTTGTTATTGAATGGTCGGGTGGGGTTTACCATTATCGACGAAAATGACTTATGGGTCTATTCGTTTTCTTTTTTCCTGATCTTCCCCTCTGGCTAAATGCAGCAATCGATCCAGAAAACTGGTATTGATAGTGCTGCTAAATTGGGTCCATTTGCTTGATATAATGTCGTTTCTCTAAGTATGGGGTATTGACTATACTGCATTGGCACGCTAGAGTATACTGTTGGAGTTCTGGAATTTTAGTAATTAGGGAAAATGGAACTGATAATTGGGTTTTATGTAAACTGGGATGGTTGATTTGACTTGGTTCAGTTTTGAAGCTCTTAAGAACAGTCAAGTGAACAGATAATGCTGACCAAGTACAAAATTAGTAATGGAAGAAGTGATGGGATTGCTATATGAAATTGGGCTGTAGATGATTTTCATTCAACAAAGACTCTAGATAGGAACAGGAAATTCCATGATCGTCCTATGGAAATTCATTGATTTGTTCTTTGCAGATGCTGGAGGTGCATTGATAATTCACCTGAGAAAATGGGTTTTGAGAAAGAAGGATCAAAAAGTGGAGGGGGTTATGTTGGTGGATTCTTTCAGCTGTTTGACTGGACTGCTAAATCGAGGAAAAAGTTATTCTCAAGCAAATCAGATTTTCCAGGTACTATCTTTTTGTTTTGCATTCAGTATGCTGAAACAATGGGCTTGTGCAATGCATATGATAAAATTCCTTCCTTGTTGGTTATGTATTTCTGTCTTGCTTATTGTAGAGCACACTAAACAAGGAAAGAGAAGTGATGGGAACTTTCCAAGGACTCGTATTAAACTGGTAGAGTTATGGCCATTTTGTTTGTCCCTCATTGACTGTCTATATAATGGATATTGGCAAGTTTATGCATCTAAGATAATGGTGTAATATTTGCAGATGGACGAGGATGAAAGAGGAGCAGGATCAAGCATTGTAGGAAGTAGTGATTATAGTTGTGCATCTTCAGTAACAGATGATGATGGATACGGAGCTAAGGCCCCTGGATTAGTAGCAAGGCTTATGGGATTAGATTCTCTGCCAACTTCCAATTCTTCTGAGCCAAACTCTACCCCATTTTTTGATACCCAATCTCTTCGAGATGCTTCTAACTGCAGAAAACAATTTTATCATTATCACGATCATCAAGGTGCATACTCTGGAAATCTACTCAATAGGGATGGCCCTCCTAGAAACTTTGCAGAGCCAAAGCCTCAGAAAGTGTTAAGCCGGCCTATTGAGAAGTTTCAAACTGAAATGTTGCCTCCTAAGTCGGCTAAATCCATTCCAATTACCCATCATAAGCTTCTATCTCCTATCAAAAGCCCAGGCTTCATTCCAAGTAAAACTGCAGATCACATAATGGAAGCTGCTGCAAAGATAATTGAGTCCGGTCCCCAAACTACTTCCAAGGCCAAGATGCCTGTGATTGGGACTTCTTCAGTGCCCTTGAGAGTTCGAGATATGAAAGACAAATTGGAGGTTACACAGAAAGTTACTCAGTTCGGATCTTCTTCAGTAACCATGAAAGTTCGGGACCCAAAAGAGAAAGCAGAAACTTCTCAAAGAGCATCCAGGCTGACAGAACCTTCTAGAAAACCAGTGGAGTCAAATGCTGCCAAGTATCTTAAGGGCCAGTCCTTGATCAAAAGCTGGAATGGAGCAATAGAAACATCTTCAAAAGCTGTTCCTGGGACTGAAGAAGGTTCTTCTGGTCAAAAGAGCAAGGGAAAGTCCATCTCTCTTGCAATCCAAGCTAAGGTCAATGTTCAGAGAAGAGAAGGCTTGTCTTCAGGTAGCAGTCAGGCCTTGGTAGGCCAAAAAGAGCAGAATGAGGTTCTGTCAAGCCAGCCCTTCAAAAGCCAACCAAATTTGCAGAAGAGTTTGCATAAGAAAAATTCTGCACATAGTTCTGCTGGTGCACTCAGGCAGAATAATCAGAAACAAAACTGCTTAACAGATAAAGATAAATTATCTTCCAAACCCACAGTTCCAAGCTTGCAGAGTAGAAAAGTTGTGCCTGGAAATCCTTCCTTTGTGCGACATAAGAACTCAGTTAAAACTGCTGGTCCTAAAATTGGATCCAGGAAGTTGGGCATAGAGGTAACAGACAGTGAGGGGAGGGTTTCATCTTCCAACACCATGAATGTTCCAAGGAAAAGACGTTCAATTGATGGGAACATGCATCGTGACAAAACTCAAGCTGTCGAAAACATGTTTGACAATGATAGAAAGGCTGTTGAGTCTAATGCAGTAACCGATAAACACCTTGGTTGGGCAGAAGAAAGCAAAAGGAAAGGGATGGATGTTGTCTCGTTTACATTCACAGCTCCCCTCACTAGGTGTATATCTGATTCTGGACCAGCTGGTCATGTTGTTCAGAAAAATACCGGTTCTTGTACAGATAACCGTGGCAAGAGGTTGTTGCTAGATGCAGGTAGCATGAAACTGCCTTCGGCAGGATATAATGTGATAGGAGGAGATGCCTTGAGCGCTCTTTTGGAGCAAAAATTAAGGGAATTAACTAAGAGTGTAGAGTCTTCATGTACTTCTGTTCAAGTAGGGTCAGTTTCTAGTTCTGCATTGAGTTTTCAAGATCTGTCATCCAATCTTAGTATTGACAACAGAACAAGTATACATCACAATCGGGATCAAAATTACTCCGACATTGAAAAGTCAGATATCAGCTATGATTCTGACTTATTATCCACCAATTCCACAGCACCTAGATATAAGCATCTGTTTCAGGTATGAATCTCTGGATTTGAACTATCCAAAAAAGTTCAACCCTTACATCTGTTCACTTTTTGCTCATGGAAAGTTAATTGCTTCATCTTTAAGCATCATTTTGTCTTAAAGTTGGTCAATACAATTGTAACATTTCAGGGTGTTGACAACGTAGAAAGTTTCAGCAGCAAATCTAGTGAGTCCAGGAATCTGCTTGATCGCAGGGGTCCTAGTCCAATCTCTGTTCTCGAACCTTCATTTTCAAATGAAAGTTGTAGCTCTTTGGATAGCATGGACAGTAGCAGTACAGAAGGTAAGAACAACAGTTATCTAATTGATAATTTTCAGACCTCTTTGCTTTTTATGCTTCAAGAATACTAAATTGCAGTCGAGAATGCTAAATTTCATAAAATGTAGTTTCAGGAAACAAGCAATGTTCATCTATTCATGCACAACAAATTAATGGATTGAGTTCTTCAAAGAACTTTCATTATGTAGATGCTGATATGGAGTTGTCAGATTCTGCTTCTTCAACATCTACCGGAACTCTGGTTAGGAAGATTGTGCATAAAACGGCTGCAACTGATCTTGCCAGATCACCCAACTGGGAGATTGAATACGTAAAGAAAATACTCTTGAATCTGGACTTTGTGTTTCAGAACTTTGTTCTGAGCCTTGCTCCGGAGATAGTCACTCCTCGAATGTTTGATCAGTTGGAAGATTGTAAAAATGGGTTCCAAATCTTTTGTTCTGATGATAAGCTTGAAAGGAAGCTGTTATTTGATTGTGTAAGTGAATGCTTGGACTTAAAATGCAGACCATGTGTTGGTGGGGGACACAGAATATGGGCAAAAGGAGAAATAATGGTGAGAAGAAAGGACCGGTTGGCTGAAGAAGTGTTCAAAGAGATCACAGAATGGAGAAGAATGGGAGACTGTATGGTGGACGAGCTTGTAGACAAAGACATGAGCAGTCACTATGGAAGGTGGCTAGACTTTCAAGTTGATGAATGCGCACTTGCAGCAGAAGTGGAGGGACAAATATTTAATTCATTGATTAATGAAGTTGTTGCTGATGTACTTAGATTTTGATACCTACATCTAAAGAAGATTGCAAGTAGATTTCAGAATCCACGGGCACAGGGACTTTCCGGGAGGGGGGATCAGCTTTCAGATTAGAGTTTCAAAGCCTTTGCAGCTGCCTGGAAGTTCGCAACTCATCGTTTCCTTGTATTAATTGGCATGGATGCCAGGTGCTTTGCAGTGAACTCCTTGAGCATAACTGCTTCCACCTCCAGCATACCCCAATGTAAGTGTTCCAAGGGTTACTGCATCTGCAATGTTTTCTACTGATAACGCTTCAGGTTTTTGCATTTGTGAAAATGTGAAGCATTTTTCAGTTGCAAAGTCAACATTTTCAGCAGGTTGGAGAAGCCAACTTTTGAATGTACCCTTCTCGAACTAAGAACATAATTTGTGACTTTCCCAGCATTACATGTCGGAACCCTTAATCGGACATTCTTAGTTTATACTTTATGAATCTGGCTTCAGTTGTCACTTTGGATTTGATATAGTGTCAAATGTAGAGCTTATTTATGGAAGATTTGTGCTTGTTGGTCAATGAAGAACTTGATTCAGTTTGTTACATTTTGGTGCTTTTTGTCAATTATGGAATGCTTTCTATTTCTTGTCAATTTGAGTTTAGCTACATCTTTAAACCAACTTCTTAAAACGGTGATATCAGGAAATTGCATCTTGTGACTGAAAAATTATGTTTTGATTAGGAATGATTTAGACATTTTACTCAGTCCTTTTAATTTATAAACATACTGTAATTAAAATGGTCTGTGATATTCAATTCTAAATTCAATTACTGTTTTTGTTTAGTATATTTATATCTTTGCAAAAACAAAGCTATAAAACACATATTTTTATGTGATTTAATTAGCTTTTACCAAATTCACAGCATAGTTTTTTTGAAAAATTGGAAACAATTTGAAGTTAATTAATCCACATAAAAGTCTCGGTGTCACTAAAAAGAATTTTAGACCAAAGCATTTGTGATGAAAAAGGCAATAAACTACCCTAATCCTGGATTTTCCAAAGCTTTGGATTGAAAATGGTAACCCACCACCACAATGTCTTTGTAAAAATCTTGCTAAAATACAAAGTCTGAAGAGTACGCGATCTTACCTCTAACTAGTAGAAATATTATTTTTGATTAAAAATGGTAATCACATTCATAAAAATATTCATCAAACAATACTATATACAGTAACCTCATTAGCCAAAAAGGAACCGTCTTTTTCCGTAGAGAACAGCAGTCAACTTTACATGAAGGAATATTACTTGTTTGTAAAAATAAGGTTCTCAATGCAGGTTCTGAACTAGATCCAAGCTACCGAAGATCAACAACATCAAATTCTACCTTGGTGTTCATGTAGACATGAGAACAATGCTCATAAATAGGGTTCCCATCCAAAGGCTCCTCATGGGGATGAAAACCCCTATCCTGGCAGTTACGAATCACAGAAACACCACCGGGGTCGGAAAGATGAAATATGCCATGCGGACTGCATTAGGATAAAGGATATATTAACAACCAAATAACTAGAAAGAAGAAATCCAAACATATATTACGTGAGAAGGTCACTCAATATCAGACGATATAATCAGATTATCAATGATAATCTCTCTTATACTAGACCCTGTGTCTACTGTCTTTTTGCCATCACAAAGGGTTTAAAATAGCTCAGTCAAGCAGCTAAAAAAAATGTCGAGCCCCAAATTTGAAATAGAACGATTTGTTCAGTGACAGGTCAACCTCAAATTTGAGAAATTCGTTTCCATTTAAGTGTATTTGGAATCAAATTCTTCTCCAATTCATTTCAATTGGATATTTGGAATCGAAATGTCCATTTCCTAGTTTTCGTTCAAACGAGATCGTGTATGTTCTCGTGCAAAGAAGAAAACAGTACCTTGCTGTATCAGTGGGAGCCATAACAATAGCAATTGCTTCAGGCAACATAATCTGAAAGCAGTAGAAATATAAGTCTTTTAGTACCACTTAATATGGTGAACAGATGAAACTTGGATGAGATACGTAAGGATTCTCCCTAAGATTGACACACATGAGTAACATTTGGCTATTAGCACACAGGTCAAGCAAGAGAATGAGGTAGCCTGCAATGTCAAATTAACAAACTAATACATGGAAGAAATTTTCAAAATGATAGATAACATAAACAACAGCTGATTCTAATTAGTTTGGTAGCTCGAAGAAAGAAAAGACACATTCCATGAACAGAACTAGGAAGTTATTCCCAAAAAATAAAAATAGAAATAAAAAGAGTTGGAAGATACCACAATAAGAAGATAAAAAAATTTATCATTCCATGTTTACCTGATATGAGTAATGAGTGTGCAGATCAACCGATGACATGAAACAGGTCTGTGATGGGTGTGTCTGAAAAACCCATGTAGATATCCAAGAGTTAAATATTGTATAAATCCAAAGATTAAGAACCTACTAATTAGATAACAATATCAGTGACAATATGGAAAATCAAAAGCTTTGGTATTCATGAATATCAATATAGAAAGGGAAAAAGGAAAAGAGCAGTTAACACACAGTTATAGCAATGTACCAGCGTGATGAAACTATAATTTGTCCAATATCCAGGGGAACTAAAGAAGTACGTTTCCACCCAGAGTTCTCAACATACCTTTTTATATTCAAATAGCAACGAAGCATAATCACACTATAGTTTTATATATCAGCAGAAAGAATTAAAGAACTAGTTACTGCCTGGGTGCTGATATACTTACATGAATCCATCCGAGAGGAAAAAGAGATAGTTTGTCTTGAACTTCAAATATCTCTTCTTCATTCAACGTCTGACACTGGACGATAAGAAAAGTTTGAAGACAATAGTATTAACATCATAGCCCCAAAAAAAAACAGATTCCTATATCTAGATATTGGAGAAAAATTATATATTAGTTTTTTTTTTTCACAGTTCAATCATCCTCAATTTCCTTTCAACTGTACACCTATCCAAGTACTGAAGCAAACAGCCTAAACACATGACAATAAAACATTGCATCGAACTTATGACTAAACAGAACAGGAAAATCATATTAAGGTGAAATTACAACTTACCGAATCTGAAGTTGACTCCTGCTTTGGGATTATAAGGGTAGTTATTTGAAAAGTTCTGTTTTTCTGGCCAGAGCATTTGGAAACTGTCAGGAATGTGGACAAAAGCTTCTAACAAGAAAACATTTTTCTCTTCAGAATTTAATATGCCTTACCAGTAAACCAGCAAGAATACCACATGTTTCCAAATTCTTCTGTGTATTTGCACGAGCCAATCTCAGAAAACTGTCCATCAAAGTCACCGGCTGCATACAATCAAAAGATATTAGAAGAAGCTGACATTGAAACAGTCAAAAGTTAGAAGCTTTTAACCATTAAATTGAAGGAAAGAGTGTCACAGAAATCATATCATCCAAAGAAAAACAAGGGGATTGGTCCTCAAGTTTCTTGTATTCAAAAGTTATAACAGGGAAGATACAAAGGTGTAAAACACTTACCACATGAACGTGTTGATATGAGTTCGAGGTAGATATCCCATCCTCAGAAGGTTTTGCTGGTCCAGGTCTTGGATCAGCAACTTTTGAAGGAGGGATAGGAGTGTACTCCTGCTGCACTTTAGCAAGAACTGGAGGTGGAGAAGGCTGCTTGAGAGCAACAAATTGGAAAGGATCTTCCCGTACTTCATTAATTAGCACAGGGCATGGCTCCTCAGCTGGCCGCGACCATCTACCATCATCTAAGGAGAGGATGGAATCCATTGTAGAGGCATTCTCCTGAGAATCGCCCCCTTTTACTGCCATAATGTCACGTCCATCCTGATTCAAGCTATCATAAAAAGGATGACATTATAAGAAGCAGCAATGTAAGGAGAGACATTTAAAAATAACAAGGAATGCATCCCATAAATTACATTCATTCCATAGGGAAGGAACTATGTAATATTCCGGAAGAAGAAGAGAAAATATAGAATAAAATATCGGTTCTCACGATGAACATTCGGCAGGGGTCAAGTCCACGCTACTTGGATATTGAACCTGAATCACACAAGGATTTGATCAATTCACAGGCTCAGGTTATCACTCAAATGATCTAAACCAAAAAAAGAGAATGAACCAACACATTTACCTTTTTTCCAGCACTAGGTCCTTGCCATTGGCCCCGAAAGCCACTTGGTCCTAAGAAAGAGTGTCTAGATAGCGTCTCTTGTTTAGGAAGAGGTAGATTAATAGATCTGTGCATATTCAGAAACTTAAATATCAGTCCAACAGAACCTAAACTATGGTTTATGCATCTTGTCGTGTATGATTCACCTTGCTCAAATGTCCCAGAACTCATTAGCAATTACAAAGGTTATATCATTCGATTGTATTATGCCAGTGAACAAAATGTACTTACAGCTTATTAAATTGTTTGTCAATTGGCAAAGAGTTCGAGAATAAAACTTGTGAATGATTATTATCATACTTCCATGATGATTGAGGTGTTACACTCGTAGCCTACACCACAGAAATATAATGAAAACATCCATGAGAACAGAAAAACAAAATAGGAAAGCATAAATTAAACTCTTTATTAGCCATCCCAGTGAAAAGAAAGGTCATAAAAGTCAAACTAAAAGCTACAGCATAAACTGATACCCGCTTTACATCCATGTTTGAGTAAGAACTTCGATTAGAGCTGGTCAATTCTAGGGAAAACCCATCAGAACCAAAAGAAATACTTTCTGAACCATCAAGTTCTCGCAATTGCACAGATGAATATTCTTGATCAAGCTCTGCCACTCGCCGCTGAAACTCAGGCTTCAAAGATTCAAGCTCATCCAATACAGCTAACAATCGCTGTATGCCACAAAGTAACCTCCATATTATTAATTATACCATATAACTATCAAGTTCTCTTCTTTTTGTAATAATAAATAAATCAGCAGTTCAATAGTTGCAATCCAGACCTTTCTATAACTTGTTCTTTCCTTTGGAAGCAAAGCCTGGTAATCTCGATGAAATGGGATAGTTTCAGACACCAAACTAAGATTTAAAAGAGAAAGACAACAACAAAAACAATATCAAATTCAAACTCAGCTAAAATTAACAGCATAAGTCAAAAAGACGCAACAATAACAGTCTCATTACCTCGAAAACCTAAGAAGTATAATATACAAATCTATAATATTTCTTTCCTCCCTGTGTATGCTTGCCTGTACCAAAACAACACAAAAACTAAATATACCATCAAAAGTTACGAACTTCAAATCACGGAGTAATCATTTTTCTATAAACCAATACGCTGTTTGTATTTTTATGTTCAAAGAGCAACTGTTAATGCTTAAAACGTCGCAATTAAACCTCAAATTACACATTAGAGCAAAAAAAAAACATAATCAAAATTCAAATTACGAATAAAAACAATGAAATTAACCTAAAAACAGAAATGAAAAGAAAAGAACCTGTCGGAGAAGGTTATCGGCTATCCGATAGTAGTAGCGGAGAGGGATCCGATTATCGACCTCCACTTTTCGAGCGACTTGGTTTACATTGATCTTCATCTTTCCTACAGCGAGAAATTCCCGTTCGCCAGTCCAGTGGATTAAATCGAATGAAACGAGTAAAGAGTGCGTCTCTATGTGATTGTATCAATGTACTCAACGTACGAGCTAAGGAAAGAAAAAAAAGATGAAGAAAAGAAAAATTTGGGAGCGTTTGGCTGAACAATGTCGACATGTTGAGCTACCCGGGACAGTTACCGATTTGGACACGGTTCATTCAATACGGTGTCGTCGCGATGATTAGTTTATTCAGGCGTAGTGTCAATTTGGTAAGTTGGTATTTTGTGCTTTGAAGCTTAATTATAGTAAATTATTATTTTAAGCAAGATTTAATTAGTTTTAACTTTTAAAGATTAAAATAAATTATTTTATTAGTAATATTTTTTATAAAAATTAAAATAAATTTCTTTTTTAAATTTTCAAGAACCTTTGAAGTATATTAATGTTCAAGAAAAACTCTAGGGTGTAAGTGAGTTGGTAAGAAGCTCTTCTAACTTAAATGAGATCGCGGGTTCAAACTGTTCTCATGTATGCAGCCGTTTAAAATTTGGGGTCAAAGTTTTGCCTCCCACAAGGGACCTACCCAGCTCGAGTGGAGATTAGTCTAAGTATGAATGACTTAAAGGTATCTTCCCGTAATTAGAACTTCCCAGAAAAAAAAAAAAAAAAAACATATATATGTATAAGAATCTCATTTTATAATCGTTGCGAATAAAATTTGGAAACAAAAGGATTTCTTTAATGGTGATAACCTACAAGTAGTTGTTGGATGAAAGTAAAAGTGTAGCATAGAGAAGATCATTCCAGGAGTCTGGAACTCCAGGAAGACACCAATGGCTGCAATCCTGGATCATATCAGGAGTCCTCAGGCTTTCGGGAATCCTGTAAATTGAAGGGTGTCCATCTTTCCTGTACTCTGTCATCCTGCTGACGTTGAGATAGAAGACAGGTGTTTCCATTTCTGAAATCACTGATTCAAGAATCTTCATCATCCATGGATAGGGTCCAAGCTTTGTTTCATTGGTTACAGGTCTCCTCTCTCCATTGCAGCGACCACCTGAGTTCCATTTCCCTTTCCTGCACTAAGAATGGTTCGTTTAACATAGACATGTTTAGTCCATTTAGGATGTATTGAAAACTTGTTCGGGCCTATTCGGATTGTCTAAACTATACCAAATTTTCCAAATCTAAACTCAATTCAGTTTAAGGCTAGAATTAGGTACTCATAAATCATACAATATGAAATATCATGCAACCTTATCACTCGACAATCAGGAGATGTGCTCAAGTTTTTTTCATACCTGAAATGGGAAGCTGAGTATCCTCGAAAGAAGACCCTGGTTCGGTTGATGTTAATGTTAGAATCAATCCATCGTGCCCAAGTCCGCAAAGCTTTTCTGTAAGCTTCTGTCACTTCCATTTTCTTGTAAACACGAGTTCCTTCTTGAAAGTATCGCTTGCTGTGAAAAAGAAAAGGGATTATCATCAGATTGAGTAGATTTGATTTGATAGCGAATCCAACAAGAAAGAGTCTCTACTTTTTGTAGGTTTTCTGGTGAGTCCACCAATGACCCGAGTTGAAGATGATTATATCAGCATCATTGTACTTGGAAGAGGTGTCTTGGATCATGTCGAGTCTCAGTGTCTCTCTTCCAGATCCTGAGATCCTCCATTCTTGAACAAGGAATGGTGATTTGATGAAGTCTATCAAGCATCCATAGTCCTACATCGTTAAAAAGGAAAATTACATATGTGAAGAACAACGAACACTGAACTGAAAAGGTGTTTCATCAATGGACATTGAAATGGTGAGTATGAACTCACGAGGAATTTGAAGGAGTAAAAGCCCTGAGTCCTGAACTCGCACCTCCCTGCAACTTCTATAATTCTACTTTTGTTTTCTACAGATTCTCTCAGTGCACACACCAATGATTCCCACATGTTCCTGTTCAATGAATCCCCCACAAACACCAGTCTCTTCCCTCTCAACATCTCCAGCATCTTTCTTCCATCAAACCTGCACCGATTCAAACAAAAAACAAAACTTAAGAACAGACTTCTGTGAATGTTGTAGGTATCATGCAAGGTGTCGATAATTTTAGACCTTGGAAGGTTGCAGTCATGTGGCTTCCAACGATATCTCAGGTAATCAAAATCAGGCCTCCCATTCTTGAAACAGTTAAAGGAATCATCGATATATGGGCACGACCCAGGTTGGTAAATGGGTTCAGAATCATCATAAACCCAATTTCCATGGAAGATATTGCAAGAACTAAGCTCAGCAACAGCCACATCCACATCCACATCAGGTCCCTCTTTTCTTGAGTTCTTTCTTGTTCTTTCTATTGCAGCAATTGTTGAGAGTGTGCAGTTATCGCTCAAATCTGACACGACGCATGTATCTGAAGGTGTGACTGAAGAGAAAGGAGAGATATAGTTGGCTACGAAGAGGAGGCGATATGCGAGTGCAGAAACTGTCAACGATGGAAAGTGATGGTTGGTTACTGTAGTGGACAGGAAAAGTATTGAGATTACAACAAGAGAAATGGCTACAAGATTGGATCTTGATCTTGACACGAGAGAACAAGAAAGGGTCTTTGAGATGCTCATGAAAGAACTTGCATGGTTTCTGAAAGATGCCATTGAAAGGTTCTCATTTAAAGTGATTTGTGTTCTGGTTTTTCTGTAAACTACTGAAGAGAGACTTTGATGTTTTGGAGGGAAGAATAGTTTGTTTTTCTGTTTCTGTTTTCCTAATTCCCATTTATTTCTTATATTAATCCACTTTCTGGTACCTTTAGGACTGGTCAAAAATAAAAGTACTTTTTCTTTTTCCAAGAACTCTTTATATATCAGAACAGATACTATTACAGGTATAACAAATACAACAAAAGGGTGTGCATAAACTTCATTGTTCTATCTGTCACATAAAGAACTGAGATTTACTCTAACATGTCCAAGTATTTCAACTTTTAAGTACTCCATCTTTTAAGTTTTAACCAAGAACTTTAACTCGCACTGCTAGCTGATAACTTGACTTTGACATCATCAGAAATGTCAAATCGACAAAGCTTGTCCTGCCATCATTAGGCCGAATCCGAATAGAATCCGCTTCCCACACGTGTGTCCGGCTCCACTGTTTGTTTCATCCGCAATGTGCTCAGTTACGTTGAAATTGCCTGCAGGAGACCAACATCCACAGGTAAATAGCCTAAAGCAAGACAATGCCTTGATAAACAACTGAAGAAGTAGTACCTCTTTCAGTTCCAGAACCACATCCTGCTTTGATTGTGTCTCTAATGTCATTTATAGTAGCTTTATTGTAGAACTCAAAGTTTGTCATAATGTTTTCTATACAGTTCAGAACTAAATGCGTCTCCGAGAGGCACGGTCCGCTGCAGTATTGATCGACATATTCATGAGGCACATCGATGTTTCCATTCTCGGTTAGCCTGTAGGCCTCTTCGCAGCTACTATATATCTGAGATATGCAGGGTGAAAAAAGTAGCATGTTAAGCAATGCAAAGCCAGCTTGTATGAACTCTTTCAAGTATATGATCATTAAAAGTAATAAAAGTTCCATGTAAAGCAAAGAATTTTAAGATTCACAAGAGTTTAATGTAACTTGCTCATAATTAAGATCCGAACTTACAATTCTATTATTGAAACATAGTACTGCTTTGGCAACAATTTCTTCTGGATCGACACCATCACCGGAATGAGACCCTTCTTCATCAACTGTGCCGTTTTGTGCAACTGTGCCGTTTTGTGCATTGTCAATACCTTTCCTTGTGTAAGGGACATACTCATCAACCACAGACTCATCTGCGTTCCCTGTCGAGGATGAAAAACAGTAAGCAATGGTGACAAACGAGAAAGAGTTAAAATTTTCCAGGAAACCTTCCTCTTTCACTCACCTAAGTTGCTGCAGTAAACTGAGAAAGAAACAATAGCTACAGCCAAAACAAAGATTCTAACGGTGAGGAAATTTTCCATTATTGAAGCTAGCAGGTAACAGAATTCTTGAAGGGAAAAGGGATGAGTTTAGGCAAGTTATATAGAACGTGGTGTCACCAATTTTTTGAAAATCTCACGAGTTAGTTGCTTAATATAACCATATCTATGTCCAAGGTTGACTGTTATTAACCAACTCACTTATTCCAGATGAATAATTTAACAATTGTGAGGTGCTAGTACGTTAGCCCCATTGGCCAATGATGAAAACTGTTTAATTTTCCTTAAACTACTGGTAGAAGATTTGCTGAATTTGATCAAGAGAAAAGATCAGCCAATTGTCATCTCTGCTTCCATATGAGAGCAGTCGGGTGAAATGGAGTGAAGCAAGAGGGAAAGCGGTTGGATGGAAGTCACCAACTTTCACTTCCTAATTAGAATTTCTCTAAGAGCACTTAAATTCACACCTAAAATCGTTTTCAACCTTTGCTACAAGTAAGGTTGCTTCTCAGTTTGATTGTCAAGAATTAGTCTTTAGGTCATGAGCCAAGTAATCGATGCAAGCAAGCGTCAGCAAAGTGTGCGTGAAGGGCTGGTAATAGTTCAGAGCAGAAATGGAGAAAATAATGGTCAACCTGTATGATTCAGGTAACTTTTTCTTTAAGAGTTTACGCATTTTGAAACCAAATTATGTTTTAGACATGTCGAAGTCATACCGGCTCCTAGCAGTTCATTCATTGCTTTTTCGAGAAATACGAGACATATCGGTTCAAAATAGAGAATTAACAGTCACCATCCAGGGACAAAATCATTTCATAATGTGTGGGAAATGTTGGTGAAAAGCCATCCCAGGCTCAATTTTCTATAAGTAATGCTAGAGAATTAAAATAAAAGAAGATACTAAGAGAACAACACTATGGAAGAAGAAATGAAGGTGCAAGGATGCAAGACAGTAGAAAGGAGACTATCAATTGAAGACATTTCTCATACATAAGTATACACATTGTTCCTTGCCTGGAACTTCAAAAGCATAGTTAACATGATCTGCGGTGTCAAATAAGAACACAACGGCCAGCACCATAAAACAATTCTTAAGATTCAGTAATTTTTCCTGAAAACAGGGGCTAATATGATCCTGCCACGCATACGTAATGCCTATGCAAAGTCGGAGGTAAAGCTCTGAATGGGAAGTTTCAATTCCATCCCCGGAAGAACAACCTTAGATGCCTTCCACTTTTATCACTGTAGCAAAGCAAAAGAAAAAGAGCATATCGGTTTGGAGTATGTGTTGAAATATTGCGAACACAACTCGGGTCAATCAGCAATGAGACGTCCAACTGTGAGCACTGAACCCTTCTGAAAATGGCCACCTTAATTTGCTCAAGTGCCGAATTCATCCAAAATATTCACAAGGCAACATGCTCACAATTTTAGCATCCACTTGTATCCATTCAATGCTAGCAGATCCCAAGGAATTGGCGAGAAAATGCAAAGAGATGCACATAGCTAACACTGGAGGCTATCAAGAGATTTATACTGTCAAGCCTCAAGGTTAGTTTCCTTTGATCTGACTGTACTAAATCAGTAAGCATATCCTTGAACACAAGCCGATACCCCACTTAAAAGTCCTCAAAACAAGGGTAGGAACAATTTTTCTTAGAAAGCATACTCGCATTATGTCATTTTATCGCAATTGGATGGTAGATGTATTATATCCAATGCACGTGATTCTGCAACTGCAAGTAGACCTCACGTTTCATTGTTGTCTCTGCCCTCCAAAGCAAAAATCCGACAAAACAGCATTGTCTTATGAACCAGAGAAAGTCTAATAAGATTTTACAATGATTCCCCTGTCACGACATGCTTTTGTCAGTTTTTCAGCCTCTTGAACTTGACCTTGCTTCATTAGAATGTCAAAAATTAGATTGCATGTAAAAGAATCTGGAACACAGCCATTCTGTTCCATGGAGAAAAACAACTTCTTAGCTTCATCATATCGCCCTAATTCACCTAATGCCTTAATAAATGCACTATAAGTATAACTATCTGGAGCTAAGCCCGATGTCAACATGGAAACAAAAAGTCTCTCAGCTTTCTTAATCTTTCCTACCCTACAAAAACTTTGAATGAGAGGATTGAAAGAAAAGATATCAGGGCTCACTCCATCCCTTTGCATCTTCCTAACGAGTTTCAATGACCTAGTGACATCACCTATGGAACACAAAGAATGGATCATTATGTTATATGTAACAACACTGGGAGAGACACCCCACTCAATCATCTCAGAAAGACAACTTAAAGCATCTTCGAACTGTTTTGCTCGGCAAAGACCATCAATTATTGAACTAAAAGTGAAGACATCAGGTGTGAACCCATGCTCCAAAAGCATCTCTAAAAGATCACGTACTTTACGCACCTCTCCATCCTTGCAATACCCATTCATAAGGGTATTAAAAGTAACTAGGTTAGGAGTTATACCTCTATGTTTCAACTCTTTGAAAGCTTCTGATGCTTTGTCCATCATACTGGCCTTGCAGAAGCAGTCAATTACCATATTATATGAAAAAACATTTGAAATGAGCCCACCCTTAACCATCTGACTGTAATATCGATCACCGTCTGTACATTTTCCAGCTTTGTACAAAGCTTCAAGCAACATCAGATATGTGCTAAATCCTAACTTCATGCCTCGCTCAATAAATCTGTCCAACATCTCACAGGTCTCGTGTAGAACCAAACCTTTCAGCAGACAAGTTATCGTGATGTTGAATGTTTCACTCTTAGGCAAATACCCGAGTTCACCAAGTTTTCTCAGCAATGCACCAGCCTCCCTTGGCATACAATTATTTGACAGGCAACAAAGTAGAGCATCACAGGCTAATCTCCCCATGGTAGGCTCTCTTTCAATAAATCCTATTATCAGTTCAAATGCTTCACCTGGGGTGACACAACGAAACACCCCGTGAACCAATGATCTAATTGTAGCTTCATTAGTCCTCACATTTCTTGCCTTCATTGTCTCTATAACCTTAAAGGCTTCATCAACCCTCTTCGCATTACAGAACCCGTCAATTAAGATAGTGTAAGTAAATACATTAGATGCATATCCCAAACCCTCCATTTGTTTAACCAGTCGAATTGCCTCATCCACCACACCCATCCGACAAACTCCATGGATAAGTATATTGTAAGTAAACCTGTCAGGTGTGCAACTATCTGCTTTCATCTGTTGAAATTTCAAATAAGCTGCGTCTAGAGAATTGGATTTCACAAGAGCATCAATAACTGCATTATATAATCTCGTACTATGACGAAGACCCAAAAATGATATCTGCCCAAATATCTCATTGCAATACTTTGCCAATCCCAATCTGCCCCAACTGCCAATCAAAATGCAAAGCAATTCCTCAGTTACTCGACAACCTGAGTCTATAATCTCTTTGAGCAATTCAACAGACAAAACAACAGGACCTTTCCGGTAAAGAGAATTGGCCAAAGCACCCTTGACTGACTGATCCCTTGCAAATAAGGAGTCAATATTCGAAACCCAGATATAAAACTTCAAAGGGTGTAATGGGTTTTCCAGATTTTGCAAAACACTAACTACAAACTGAGAATTCAAAACTATTCTTTTTGCCCTCAACTCTTGGTTTAGCAATAAAAACCAGTCCTTTCTTAGTAGAACCCTGGAAAAGTAATCATGATCAATCATATGAATGCATCCATTACCATAAAAATCACTTCTTGGAGAATGATCTGAGTTGGGACGAGGAGTACGACTACTTGAAGAAGCTTCAACGTTGTTGACACTGGTCAAGTCAGCTCTGGTCTTTGTTGGATTTTTACAGCAACGTTGAGAAGTCGCCAAGCTCTCCTGATGGGAAGAGAGGCTCGTGAGCACAGGAGATAATGCCCTTGAAGCTAAAGGAAGAGCCCTCAATCTCATGTCACCCCTGCACAGACGCAGGAAGCAAAACGGCGCCGAGGGTTCGTCAAACCAATGATTCAGACCAAAGGACCGCCGGGGCTTGGATTGGAGGTGTAGGCCTAGTTTCATGGTCATTGCTAAATTCATTGTTGGGTCGTCTTTCAATTAGGCCTCATTAACAAATTTCTGTTGCCTTATCGATTAAGTTTAACCTGGATTAGTGATTATCACAGTGTCGTTTTGGTATTTCCGTAGATTTTTTACATTGTCGTTTTACCTTGTCTTGATTGCAGGAGCTGTTTCTTGAACTTGTATGTTTATATTTCATTTTCTTTTAATGATTTTTTTTGTTGCCCACGAGGTATACTAAGAGGGTTCTAACTATGAGAAGACACCTTTAAGTCATCCACACCTAGATTAATCCCAGCTCAAATCGGGTAGGTTCTTTGCAGAAGGCAAAACTCTGAACCCAAGTTTTAAACAACTGTATACATAAGGGGGGCTTGAACTCATGACCTCACTTAAGCTAAGAGAGCTCCTTACCAACTCACCTGCATCTTGGAGTTAATAAAATTTTACCAAAACAATTCCCAAATCAATACATTGTAATTAAATGTCATTAAATAAAATTTTAATTGACTCTTATTTTTTGTTACTTATTTTATAATATTTTGATTTTATCATAATTTACTAAAATTTTAATATATTATATCATTTTGATTAAAAATAAAAGATAGTAACAAAAAATAAATAAAATGAACGAAGGGTCTTTTATTTATTCAAAGTATACATATACATGATTAAAATAAATCACACCCCTTCAATACAACAACAACATCTTAATAGCCACTTTGTTGGAATGCAGAATCTGAGGAGAATTAGAGATACACAGCTTTACCTATAATTAAGTACGAGAGAGTTGTGAACTGTGATCAATCCACTTAGGCTACTTGTTAATACTCACTTGGCCACCAGTTGTACAAGCTGGCCTTCTCGGGGGAAGTTGTTGATGAGGTGTTCTCTGCAATTTCTCAATTAGTTCTTTGAATTTCAAAGAAAATATAATTCTTTAATATTTGCTAAATTAAAATTTATTAATATTATAAATTTCATTTTATCGAATTTTCAAATTAACTAAATCTTAAAATCTAATTAAAATTCCATCCCAAAATGTTTTTTTTATAAGATTTAAAGGAAATAAATTGTTATTTTTTAAAATAATACCAATTTTTGACCATATTGGTTAATTTAAATTTTGAAAAATATAATTACTAATTAACTTTTAAATTGCTATTTTTTAATACTCAAAATAATCATCATCATCATCATCTTACACTCAGTCCGAAGTCCCGTAATAAAGTGGGATCTGGAGAGGTCTAATAATACGCAGCCTTACTCCTACATAGTAGAGAGACTGTTTCCGATAGACCCACATACAGATGTGACAATAAAATAGTGATACTGGTTAAAAAGTAAATAAGTAAAACTGACACGCTAAATCAACTTGTAAATAAAATTATAATAAATACATAAATAAATAAAATATAAAATATAACTCGATTTTTTTAAATAATTTAAAACTAAAATATAACGAAATATATCATCTCTTTATCTTTAGAAAAGCAATAATATCCAAATGATAAGAGAGCAATAAAACATCAAAGAACTCGACTTTGAATCATACAAAACAAAACCCAAAAAAAAAATGTAAAAACACAAAACGTCTGAAACCATAAGATGATTAATTTAATATTGACATAAACTCAAAATAATATATCCCATATAAACACAATTTATATTTATATACCTGTAGTTTAGGTTGCAAAGTCTCTATTGCCACTTTAGCCTTCTGATTTACTTCTGGTCCTTGCTGATTTCAAAGCCACAATTTCAGGTAATAAATGACATTTTAATATTTATTAGAGTGCCTAAACCACAAATTAAAAATAAGAATTAAAAGAAAATTACCTTACATAAAGCCCAATCTGCTGAATCAAAGAAAGCTCGTTCATGGTCCTATAAATTCAATTTAAATATATTAGCAAAAATGTATATAATCATGTCTCCTTTTTTCATATGATCAAAACACTATAATATTACCTTAGAAATTAAAGGCTTCTTCTTGGGAGCAAGCTCTCCATATTTCTTTGTCCTAAATGTTTCCTGATATTAACATAGTTAGAACCTCGTTTTCAGCATATTTGTATCCTTTTTTTAAAACTTAAAAATACCAATTCCTCATATAAACAAATTAAAAATATATAGGTAATTCTGAATTGATTCAACTTTTGAACAAAATTCAATTTGACATAATTAATTTTAATGATGTAAATTCGTTCGGAATTAAAACAATGTTATTTCGTTAAAATTTAATAAAATAATATCATACATAATTACATGTTTTAAGAAATTTATGTTATGAATTAATAATTTAAAATTAAATAACAATCTCTTATAATTCAAGAGATTTTAGAAAAACCCCCCAATTTTTAAAATTATAAAAAAAACTCCTACATTTTAGTTTTTCAGAAAACCTCATGTTTCTTATAATTTAGTTGAAAAATAAAAATGAAACATACATAATATGAATACTAAAATATGGTAACCTAACTCAACAATTGAATATAATATAAACCAATAAATTGCACTTAAATTAATAATTTAAGATACTTATAATAAATATTAGTTTGAGTCAAATTAGTTAGTTTGATTCGAATTTAGTAATTAATTTAAGTTTGATTATTTAAATCATGAAGTAAATATTTCATTAAATTTTAATAAAATAACAATTACATAATTACATGTTTCAAGAAATTTACGCTATGAACTAATAATTTAAAATTAAATAAGGATTCTTATAATTTAAGAGATTATAGAAAATCCCCCATTTTTTAAAATTATAAACAAACTTTTACTTTTTAAAATTTTAGAAAACCACATTTTTCTTATAATTAGGTTAAAAATAACGAGACATACGTAATATGAATATTAAATATAAACTAATCAAATATTTACTAATATGGTAACCTAACTCTAAATATGATATAAACCAATAAATTGCACTTAAATTAATAATTTAAGATACTTATAATAAATATTAGTTTGAGTCATATTAGTTAGTTTGATTAAAATTTAGTAATTAATTTAAGTCTGTTTATTTAAATCATGAAGTAAATAGTATTTGATTAATTTATATATGATGTGTAATTATTTTTAACCAAAGTTTAAGATAAAATATTTTTTGAAAATTAAAAAATTAAAAATATTTTTTCGAAAACTTTAAATATTAAAAAATTATAAAAAAAAATCTTGTGTTTTTTACGCTTTTTATATTAACATACTCTACCGTTACCTTCAACGGTAGAACGAGAAGAAAGGTGTTAGTGTCAAATTGGTCGTAAGCAATTGTTTGTCACACGTTAGTGACATAATTAACGTTCAAGTTGTATAAATTCAGATTAGGTATTGACCTTACTCAAACGACAAATGAGTCACCAAAAACAATTATTTTTCTATTCAATAAGAAATGCAATTATGGACTATGTCCACCAATAGTCATAAGTTGATAACTTTGAAGTTTGAACAAGAAAATAAAACCTAATTTAAAGAAACTCAATTCCTTGTCATTTACTCTTTCCTATTTCCCACGTTGAACCAAAGTATCACTTAATTCTTAAATAAATAAATAATAATAATGAACGCTTCATAAGTTACGGCTTAGGTGTATACTCCTCGTAAATGTTTACTTAACAGAAATTCTGCTAAAACTTAGAATTTAAAAAAGTTTAATAATACGCAGTCTTATTTTTAATTAGTAAAGAGGCTAAAACTAATATTTTAAATTGAGTTATCAAGTCTATAAAAAATAACTATTTAATTGAAAATCTTAAAAATTTTAATACCAAATTGAAAATTTTTCAAAAAAAGTATCACTATAAAATATGTTATCCTAATAATAGTCTATAACAGTTTTAGAGTTGTATGACAATTATAACTTCAATAAAATAGAAATAAAAAACTATTACCTAAATTTAATCCCATAAATTATAAATACATAATAAATTCCTAAATTATTTACTGTATACAACCGCAACTTTTATTTTACTGAGAAAACCCTGTGAGATGATTCTAGATGTATATTTTAAATTATTATATTTAAGAATTATGATATTTTATAAGAATCAAGTGTGAAATATCTTATAAATTTTAATTATTAATGAACTAATTAAAATTTTGTAAATTGTAAAAAAGAAAATTGTCCGAAGCAAATATTTTGTTTCAATTATGGTGTATCTATCATATTCTATTAAATCTTATTTACATATTTATGTAAATGTTTCAATCATATTTTATTAAATCTCATTCATATATTTATGCGAAGTTTATATAAATATATAAATAAAATTTAATAAAATATAATTAAAATATGCCTGTTTATAGTTTATACGGATAGATAAGATTTAATAAAATACAGGTGGAAGGGACGATTATTTGATGTGCCATTTGACGCACAATAGGAAATGAAAGCCGTACATTGCCGACAATTGAAGAATGTTTCTGATGTCAGCATCTGAAGTTTCTGCTCAGTTCTCACTTGTCATGACACGTGGGAACCGCAGAACTTTGCATCAATTTAAGCCAATAATTCTCTTCCAAAAATATCTATTCCTTTTTTTTAATTTGTTTTAGTTATAAATATAAACATTTTGAATTATTACCTTTTACGTTTGAAGAATGAAAAAAAATTAGCAAAATTTTAAAATATAATTAATTATTACAAATTAGTTAGATCCATTCAAATGTTAATAAATTTAAGTAGATTCAAACGTAATCAATTAAAATAAAAATTTCAAACTCGAACACAAATTTTAAAAAGTCAAACTCTGCCGGATTTAACCTGAACTTTGGCAACACTACTTAAGCCGTGAACAAGCATACAAATCGGTTTATGTTATGTCTCCTCGTGAAAAGAGGGTTGCTCTCACATGAAAGTGGTTAGAGACTACCTAAGATCTATACGAAATAAATTATAGTTCGGAGTTTTAAGCTACCATTCTCCTATATTCTCGCAACTGTTCTAATTTCCCAAAATGAGACCACGCAGTAAACAGAAACAGAGAGACAGAGAAAAGGAAAGAAACAGAGCTGTTAGTCCAGTTATGGAGATTCAGAATTCATACCTCGGAAGAACTGAAATCTTCGTTTCTACTACAATCTGCCATCTGGGTTTCTCTCCTCTGCAATCACCGACTGCCATTAAAGATAAAAGAACTTAGCTTGCACCACGTAATTGACTAAAACCAGATAAAGAACAAAAGCATTGAGAAACAGAGTCTCTTCAATAGAAATGTCAAGCACTCAAACCACAAACCAAAACCATATAGTCATGAAGGGCAGATATAGATTACAACGAGAAAGCAAAAGATTTGTTGTGTAAGGAGGATGATTGATCTGCATTACCTTTGTAGTTTGAGAGAAGGTAAAGAAAGAGACAGAGAGAGAGAGAGAAGCAGAGAGAGGAGAGTTATAGATGGAGATTGAGCAATGGTATTGAGTGAGAAGGTAAGACAAGTATATTCACCAAAGGTATAAATTAAAAAAAGAAAGGACAATAATCTTTAGTGTTCATATAAGGTGAAAATTTTAAAATTAAAAATATAAAAAAAAACCTAAAAAATTATAACACACACATAAGGTCATGGATGGGTGGTTAGGAATAAAGTTTAATGTTGGTGGTAGTGTTTATGACTGGTCGGGCCAGTTCAAAAAAGTTCTTTACGCGTGAATTTAAATATTTGATTTTAATTTTATTATTTTACCTTAAATTAATCTTTCTTTTCTAACTGATGGTTAAATAATTATTTTTATGAATACGATGAAGGATAAATATATTAAAATAATATATAATAACTATTTTTAAATATCATCATCACGTTCAATTTGAATTTCTACAGTGAGGCCCGATTTAGAGAGGTCTAATAGTACGTGACCTTACCTCTACATAATAGAAAGACTGTTTCTAATAGACCTACATGTAAATGTGACAGAAATATATATATATATATATCTATTAATCATATAAATTTTAAATAAATCATTCGATCAATTCGTAAATTTAAATTTAAGTAATCCGAAAGACCTTAAACACAAAGCAAAACCCAAAATATAAGTATTATTGATATGAATCTATTTTTGTGACTCGAGCTATATTTTTTTTTGTCACAAAATAATCATTTTTACCGTTATTCTTAAACTATTCTTAGTAAATAGAATATTATTTTATATTAATAAGTGACAGACAAAGACATAGTTTTCTGCGGTGGACACGTCCACGTCTACTGCCGTATACGTCAAAACCAACGGCCTTCTCCGTTTCATAGCTGAACTTTTCAATTTCGTTACCGACCCTTCAACGCACGTTATTATATAATGTGCATATCGATAAATTTTATAATAATATAAATTTTATAATAATAATTATTATTATTTTAGTTAAAAGGTAATAACTTGTAAAACAAAAATTCAAAATTAAATAATAAACTTAATAATTCAAATGGTGTTTACAATGCAAGTTTTTGAAGCGTGCATGGAAGTTTGGTGAAAAAGAGAAAGGAAGATGGGTATGTAACTTTGGCAAAGTGACCAATGAATATTTTGTCGTGTAGAGAAAGATAGGGTTTGAAATTTCCAACTTCTTTCTCGTATAGAATAGATCCAAGACTTAAGTTGTCGGGTTCTTACAAAGTTTCGAGAATTTGAGATTGACTCGAACCAGTCTAATTTATTTTTATTTTATTTAATTAAAATAAAAAAACAGCATTTTTATAAAATGTTGTCATTTTTTGAAATAATTGTCAAGTATTACTCAAATTAAACTTAAATATCATGAACTCAGCCAATTTAAACTTGACTTGTTGATTTTAAACTGGGTCACGCTAGGACTTAATTGTCATCTCGAAATTTCGACCAATCAATCTGATCTAGTTGGTTGGAAGCCTAATTCATGATGGGCTAGGACCTTAAATTCCTTTGCACACAAAGTTAAATTTATTAAATGTTTACCTTATGGTTCTACATTGGATATGCTCACTCTTTATTACCCTGAATGAGTGGAGTTAGGGATGACAAAGTATTCAATTTGAATTAACTAGATCTAGGTTGAAGTCAATAGGATATAGGTTAGAGGGTAAAAGATTTAGAACTAGAGATCGCATTTTAGCATTAACACAACTCGAAATCAACACAATTAATCTGAACTTTGGGTCAGATTTAAGCTTTTCTTTAAAATTTTTGGGGTTCTATTTAGTTTCAAACTCAGGCTGTTCGATTCACCATAACACAAAACTTGAAGATTGAAGTGAAAACAACATTATTTTGAATAAAATGATACTGTTTTCTAAAGTTTAAATTAAAAAATGATTGAGTTTGATTTGAACGATCAGACTTTGAGTTGGACTTGAATTTAGATTCAAGTTTGAACTCATCCAATCATAAATTGTATTTGTTTTAAGTTCGATCCAACTCAAGTCTAACTAATCGGGAGTTGATTGTCTCAATTAAGATTCCATGGATAGCAAAGTGGGTCATGAAAGAAGTATCGTGTGGGACATTTTGATAGAAAAATGCAATTACTTGACCAATTACAGGGAAGACACAAGCTTTCCAAACTCTTTATTAGGCATCCTGAAGCGGTATCCTACTGGTTACCAAATTTCGTATCTAAGTTATGCACGTCATGTTTGGCAGGATCGTGTTCAAGTACGAAATGAATATCTCTTTTTCAAGCAATTCAGAGATTCTTATGGCCGTTCCATACAATGAAAAGGGATTAGTTTTTGCCAGATTTTGTATCTGCCACTCAGCCAAATCAGAGACTGAATTTCATATGAGCAAATGACAGACTCCTGAACACATGGTAAACCCAATTTAAAACGTTAATATGCATTGTCTAAATCCGAACTAAACCGGTTTAGTATTGCCGGTATCCCGGAATCCGACTAATCTGGTTTGAGCTGAATAAATTCAAGTTTGGATATGGAAATAGGGAAGAAAAAAAAGTATACATCAGAGGATAGAATTAAGTCAGAGAGAAAAACATCACACGAAACTAACAAGAAGTATGAAATTTTATTATGGATATGTAAGAAAACAGCTTTTATTAGTCATCAGGATACAAGCTACAACATAACTCGACTTATAACTTACTCTGCTTCACAGGTCCCATTTCTTTTACTTTGGCTCTCAGGACATGTTTCTGAATCTTCCCAGTAGCTGTCTTTGGAAGTGGTCCAAAAATCACAGATTTTGGAACCCAGAAAGCAGGCATCTTGGACCTGCAAAACTTCAATATATCATCAGCATACTTCTGCTGATTGGATTTATCAAGTTCGGGCTTCAATGTCACAAAAGCACACGGCGATTCTCCCCATCGCTCATCTGCCCGAGCAACAACAGATACTTCGAATATTGCTGGATGTGAGTAAAGAACATTTTCCACCTCCAAGCTACTGATGTTTTCACCTCCAGATATGATAATGTCCTTGGACCTATCCTTAATTTCTATGTAGTTATCAGGATGCTTAACACCAAGATCTCCAGAATGAAACCATCCATTTGCAAAACA